>CAAKHB010007815.1:38344-53674 GCA_901007665.1 Aeoliscus strigatus
TCTGCTTTCCAGCCAGCACCACCTCCGCTCGCCTGCAGCAGGAGTGCAAAGAGGCGCAGAGACGTTCCTCAGCGCGGCGGCGGCGGCAGCAGCAACAAGCAGCATGCTCAACTCTGTGTGGTACGCCAAAAAGATGGGCCGCCGCATCATGGGCACCCTGAGGAGAACCAAACGACTTCACCGGCGCCTTCTGGTAGGTCACCCCCTCCTCACACACCCCCCCACCACCACCCATCAAACATCCCCGTACAGGTGAGCACACGGAGGGAGGAGGTGCTGCCCTGTGACTCATGGTTTGCGGTCGTTGTCCGTGACTGCGTGTCGAAAACATGTTTCCCTGCGCGTGCTGTGGATGTGACGCTGGATGGTTATGGAGAAGTTGCAAAAAGAGAGCTGCTGCTGCTGCTGCTGCTGCTGCGTCATGTGGTGGCTCAGGATTCATTCAGGAACCCGTCATCTGCTTCTAATCTTCACCTTCATCCCAAATCCCATTTCAAGGTGAATTACTGTTCTCGGACACAAAGGTCAGCAACGACACACACGGATGAGGCTGCAGCGGCGGTGGATCACCGTCTGAACGTGAGGCGTGACCGCTCCGTGTGTGTGTCACAAAATGTCCAGGAAAGGAAACGACGCGCACGTCACACACACACATACTGACACGCGGCTGCGCCCTGCATAGACACGGAGCAAGCGAGTGGCTGCGGCTGCTCGTGAGTCCGTCTGCTCGCTGCAGGAGCCACGCACACACACGTTTGGCGCGTGTGTGGATGGGAAGTGATTCACCTGTGTAAACAGCAGCATCATGTTCTGGGCAGATGTGAGGAACCCCTGCAGTAGCACATGTCTCTCCTGGCGTTGCCTAGCAACCTGCAGGCTCCTGACACGCAGCGCTACCCCTTCGCATCCTTGTTTACTGCCTCCAACACACACACACACACAGCATCAGTTTAACGATATAAATGTAATAGCTTCTCAAATTTCTCAAACACTGCTGCACCTGTATAAACTACGTCTGCAACTAAGGATTCATTTTGATTATTTTTTCGATTACGGTTATTATTTTTTGTTGTTAGTATTTTTTCGATTACGGTTATTATTTTTTGTTGTCAGTATTTTTTCTTAATTTGTTAAGTTGTAAAAGATACAGTTTGACATCCATTTCAATACGGTCCCACCACACTGCACCACCACAAATACACATTATAGCACAGGTTCAATGACAATTGGACACGATTTAAAAAACACATAAAATCCACAAATAAAGTTAACAAGACAGATAAAAACATACACAAAACAAAAAAGGAAAACAAGGAGGGGTTACATCTAATCTAATTTTTAAACACCTATTTTGGACTTCTGTTCAGTTCAACCCAACTTGCTTAAAGTTTCCCCGTTGTTGCGTTCACACTTCTTCCCTGATTTTCTGACTAATGACGTACAACACCAGCGTATTACGTCCATTAATCATAGGCTGATTGTTAATTAACCAATTCACCTGTCATTTAAAAAGATTTACGTGATATCAACCTTATGATGACCTTATGATTCAGATGAGCATGAGGCGGCAAATGCAACCGATAACCGTTCAGCCCTATTTGAAACTATAAGGACGTTAACTCTTTACTACTGACTAACTGTTATTCTCAGATCATGCTAGCATACTTTGGAGTACAGGTAGTTACGTGACTATTTGTGCTACCAGAAAACAGTCTTTTTTTTCATTGTTTTCTCCTTTTCCTAGCTCCTTCTTTAGCTTTCAGGAACCGTTCCTCATAGCACTAGTTGTAAATGCGGTACTGCAACATATGCTAGGGTGAATGTATCTTTGGTGTTCATGGGTTAATGTCGGGAGCTGCGATGGTTCTTTGCTTTGTCTCAGCCGGCGTCTCAGTTCAGACGTTCACCATTGAGTTTATGAAAGCATCAGTCACCAGAGTGGAGGAGGGCTCTCTCACACACACACACACACACACACACACACAGACACACCTCTGAACCATCCCTGTGTAACGGAATGACCCTCCAGAGGTCAAATACCTGGGACTCGAGTCACAGTCACAGAGGATCAGTTGCTATGACGACAGTGACACCTTCAGTTAAATGTGAACAGCTGGAGCTGGTTTGTTGATTCCCTTGTCCAAAGGGGGTGGAGCCAGCGGGCCGGGCCGTCTGTAGTCAATGTGTTAAAAACATCTTTGTCTGCTCCCGAAACGTCGTCACACCTTTGTTACCACGTCTGCTGCTGACTCACGTAACGACAACTTGACGCTTCTCAGTGAAAAGATTCAGTTGATGTCGGATCAGTGAAATCTTTAGTGTCTGTTAGCGTAGCGCTCAGCAGAACTTGATGCTCACTCCAGGTGAAATGCATGTTTTTTTGAAGGTTTGTGACAACATGAACTGATGGTTAAAAGAAAAGATGTTTCTGTATTAAGGATTGGTCAGTGAGCGGTCGGTGGGCGATCTGTTTAACGCTCAAAATCAGTCACTGTGACGAGATCATTCACTTCATTCATCCATGACATGGGACAATACTATAAATCTTTGACAGTGTGGTGTGGTGTGGTGTGGATCTGTGTGGCCAACAGGGGGCGCTGTGACTCGTGTGTGTGTTTGTCGTATTGGTTTTCTGCAGAGACGGGCTGCTGTTGTCATAAACGATGCGCCTCAGTTTGTGGTGTATTTAAAGCTGCGGGTCAATGCTGTTTGAGTGTGTGAGCTGCGCGCGCACACGCTGAAACCTGCGTCAGTGTGAAATGAACGAGGAGCAGAGCACACAGACGGATGCCGATGGATTCTTCTCTGTCTCCATCCGTTAGAAACATGGATCGAACGTTAAGGGACAGAGCTGTTGTTTGTTCACATCCAGCTGAGTTATCGTCTCTTGGCGCCGCGGGAACGTTTAGATAACTGAAGTGTTTGTTTACTCAGCGTCAGCGCTCAGTGATGGAGGGGGCCAGACGAGGAGAAGCTCCACCCCCACACGCATCGGCTTGTCTCCTGGACACCGGCCGTGTCCACTCGTACCAGAACCGTTCTTTCCTTCTTCTTCCTCGGCATTGAATCTAGAATGTTTTTTGATTTGTTTATTTTTAAAATTTGATTTTAGGTTTCGAACAGACTTATTTTGTAAATGTGTGATCGTTTTCATCCAATTCTTCACCATCACAAGCTGTGATGACCTGTACGGCCTCTGGGGGGCGGCAGTGATTCAGGAAATCAGCTGATGTTTCAGCTCCCGCATGAAATTAACCCTGAACACACACTGTGTGTGTGTGTGTGTGTGTGTGTGAGTGTGTGTGTGTATCCAGGGGAGACATTGATGATTCACTCAGCAAGTGGACCCCCCCACAGCCTCCCAACCCCCTTGTGCTGATATGTACCCACTCACTGAAGCTGATTAATTGGCTGGAGAAGGAAGAGAGGGAGGTGTCACAGAGGCCGAGCGAGGGAGGGAGGAAGGGAGGGGTGAAGTGAGCGGGGGAGTGTCACTGTGTTTGGTTGTAACGGAGGCGACAGACGAGGAATTGGCAGATCTGTTGGACGCAACAAAACATTTACTCAGATCCCCCAGGAGGGTGACCCTTGACCCCCCCCCACACTACCCCCACGCCTCCGGCAGGACCTCATCCCCTCCAGGGTCATGAGCGCCGGCGGGAAGAAGCTCCCGCGGGTCAACCTGCCAGACTCCATCTCCCACCTGCACCCGCTGCAGAGGCAGCACGCTATCGAGCTGCACCGGCAGCAGCAGCTGCCGCCGTCGCCGTCTCACCCGCACGTCCAGGCGTCGCTGGCGACATTCACCGCCTGCACGGTGCCGGCATCCTGCCGTGCCCGCAGCCGCTTCCTCAACCTGCGTGACAGCGTGAAGAAGAGTCCCACCAAGAGCAAAGCCAAGGTGGTGGGCAGCAGCCTCGCCCCCGGCCGGCCAGAGATCCCCTGGGTTCCCTTCGCCTTCGCTCAGGTACTCTCCTTCGGTGACGACCAGCACCTGTTTGCCAGAGGTCAAAGGTCACCAACACAGCCGCGAGCACATCAGTAAAGAAACGTGACTAACGCTATCGTTCTCGTTAGTGAGGGCGTGTGAGAGAAACACCGGAACCTTCTATCAGGGGGAACCGCATCACACATGGTCAGCGAGCTAGATGTGTGTGTGCGACCTCTGACCTTTGGCAGTTTAGAATCAATGGAGGTCGTCCATGTGCTATGACTTTTGTCGTTCTACGGAGGTTTCATGTCCTGCATCTTCCTGCTGGCTCTGTGTGTGTGTGTTGACAGGTAATTGTTTCAACGTGGCTGAGTGTAAACTGTTGTGGTTGGTGGAGCACCGTCCTCCAGGTGTGTCAGACGACATGATGATGTCTCAGCGTCTGAGCCTCATGAACAGCCGACAAGGTGATTGGCTGTCGGGGTGATGTGGGCGGGGCCACAGTGTTTGGGATTCTGTTGTTGAATCAGCTGCTGTTCAGCTCGGTGGATCGATCCATCGACGTTGTCCTCAGTTCGTCCGCCGTCTGGGATCAGTCCTCTGAAGATGTGCGAGCAGCTTGCCGCTGTCGTTCCTTTCACTCCTCAACGCTTCTTCTCCACTTCCTGTCCTCTGGGAGTAATTAACCCCCGCTGTCGGCTCCTCTCTGAGTGCTGCTCCAGAAGTAGGACTGGAGGATCGATGCGGTCGATGTGTGCAGCTAATTTTAGTGACGCTTGGTTTTCCATCAGCTGCTGCTGTTCCTAATGCTGCTGATGGATGGATGAGAGACTGGTGAATGGATGATGAGAGACTGGTGAATGGATGATGACAGACTGGTGGATGGATGGATGAATGGACGATGACAGACTGGTGGATGGATGGATGAATGGACGATGACAGACTGGTGGATGGATGGATGAATGGACGATGACAGACTGGTGGATGGATGGATGGATGATGACAGACTGGTGGATGGATGAATGGATGATGACAGATCAGATCAAGATACAGATCGATCACACTGATCAGTGGATTCAATGCAGCGCCACTTTGTGTGGTCACATGACCATTTGCTCAGTATCCAGAACGGACCACTTGGTCTCACAGCACCACCTGCTGGTGGCAACCTCATGTACACCTGGCCTGCTTGTGTGTCCATAGTAACACAACAGCCACACACGCTGATATCCTGTGCGTGAACCACAACTACCTGCTTGAGCTCTGGAAGTTGTGTTCTCAGATTGAAATTCCCCCCACAAAAACCTACCCACCCCCGCTTCCTGTGGCGAGGGACGGGATTTAAACACACACACACATACACAGAGTCAGGCCGGCGGCTTTAAGCTGCTCTCAGCGGCAGACGGGCCACATCAGGATCGTCAGGTGATCTGTGATTGGCCCATCTCTGACACACACACACACACACACACACACACACTAGCTCCACCCACTGCCTGATCGAACTGATCTGGACACAACAACATCCTGGTCCTCCTGCTGCTCATCTGTGCTGCTCTGTGTTTGTCTAACCTTTGACCCCTCCCCGTGCTGTTATTCAGCAGGCCGACGCTGCCCCGCCTTCCTCTCCATTAATCCCTGTGATCCCAATCCCGCCAATCCCAGCAGAGACCACCATCATCCCGCCGATGTCACAGGTTTTTTTTTCCTCCCTCCTTCTGTCTTTACGTTCTCCACCTGTCTGTCGTGTCGTTCCTTCTGCACGTTCATCTCGTCATGCGGCTGCTCGTGTGCCGCCGTATCGTGTTTTCCCACGCGGCCGCCCATCTGCGGCTCTGATGAGCAGATTACGGATAGACCCGGCAGAGACATGCCACACCTCGAGAGCAACACACGGGTCAGAGGCTGACTTTGAAACCCGTCGCCGACTTGATTTGACGCATTCTCGTCTTCATGCTGCAGCGCTGCCTCTTCTGCAGTCACCATGTAGGTGCAGCTCACTCCTCTGTCCTCAGTCCTGGTAGAGTCGGCAAGGGCGCCGTTCACAGCTGCCAGTGCGACACGAAGGCAAAGGGGGTCGGGGGTGGAGCTCACCGGGGTGGAGGGGTTTGATTGACAGCTTTGATCCGGGTCGGTCCTCTGACGCCGTGACGTGTGTTCTCTCCTCAGGCCAATCCTCCTCCGGTGGTGGTCAACACGGACAGCTTGGACACGCCTCCTTACGTGAGTCCCACCCGCTCACTTGAATGATTCAAAGCTTTTATTGTCGCAATGAAATTCTTACTTTGCTGCCCACGGTGAATGCTGGGTGCAATAGAGAATAATTATAATAAAAAACAAAATGGTACAAATACTAACTGTACAAATAGTACAAAATATATATACAAGCTAGTAAAAATATCACTTTATATACAATAATAATAATAATACAGTTACTTCAGTATGAGATAGCACACTGTATACAATGGTAGTGATTCAAACAACAAAAGTACGAGGTAACAGAAGCTGACACTGGACCTTATTGGACCTATTCCACTAACTATGTAACTTTTGTTTACCATGTTTGTTTTTTTTCTTTCTGGGTCCTTCATGTGTCCCCATTCTTATTGTTGTCGTGCTGCTGGAAATGTGAATTTGTCTTGGAGATGAAAAGTACTTACAGTATATCTATCCATCTACCGATGGATCACTCACTCTGTATCTAGCAATAAGACTTAACAGTACAAACCCTGTCTGTGTGCGTAGGTGAATGGGACAGAGGCGGACTATGAGTACGAGGAGATCACGTTGGAGAGGGTAAGACTTGGACTGTGTGTTTGTCTCAGTGTGTGTGTGTTTGTGTGTGTGTCTGAAGCGTCTGCAGCACAACTTGGACGTTTTCAGAAATAAATTGTACCTGTTTGACCCCTGATCATTTCAGTCTTCATCAATTTGACTTGAGTTTATTGATTGTCGGTTTCCAGGGAAACTCAGGACTTGGCTTCAGCATCGCTGGTGGCACAGACAACCCCCACATCGGTGAGGACCCCAGCATCTTCATCACCAAAGTCATCCCCGGGGGAGCCGCTGCCCAGGACGGACGGCTCAGGTGAGACGCGCTCGCCTGTTCACTTTCAGCCGTGAGACAACGGATCGTCTGCTGGTGTCCGTTACCCACAACCCTCCACGGCGCCCCCTGCCTGTCAGCGCGTCATTCATAATGCAGCCAAACGCTGACTCACCTGCAGCAGGTGATTATGAGGATGAAGTGGGTCACGTTCCACTGACGCTGTCGCTGCCAGCACGCTTTGGGTTACCGTAATAGATACTTTATTTGATCTCGCAAGAGAAATTTACAATAACGTCACACCCAAGTTGCTGACATTACGGTACATGGTGACATTATGACTCATCAGCTTCCAGCAGCACAGTGAATGGGATTACCGTAATGACAGCAAGATAGCTGATGTCAACTTCCAGGAACCGATGGATGTTTTCTCCTTCTAGCTCCTTCTTCACACCAGGTAGAGGAACCGAGTGACACTTCTCAGCTTTCAGGAACCATTAGACGTTTTCTCAGTGCAAATAGTCGCGTAATTACAGTACTCCAGTGTATGCTAGAATGAGCGTAGCACCAGGGCCAACGTCTGTGTTAAAGGGTCAGTCTGGACGATCAGTTTTCCTCTGAAGTCATGATGTGACGATACGCTGCCATTTCGGTGTGCGTCAGGTCCGCTTCCTGTCAGGATGATCGCACCTGTTGTGTTTCAGGGTCAATGACGTCATCCTGCGGGTCAACGAGGCAGACGTGCGGGATGTGACCCACAGTCGAGCCGTGGAGGCGCTAAAGGAGGCGGGGTCTCTGGTCCGGCTGTACGTTCGCAGGAGGAAGCCCGTCTCTGAGAAGGTGATGGAGATCAAACTGGTGAAAGGACCCAAAGGTGAGAGCACGGCGAGCGAATTAACACGTGTGTGTGTCTGTGTGTGTGTCTCGGAGGGAACCTCCTTGTGTACATTCACGTTACATACGTTGGGGTACCGTAATTACTGGAGTATTCGCGCTTACCTTCTGGTCCTGTGCTCTCAGGCCTGGGCTTCAGTATAGCAGGTGGAGTCGGGAACCAGCACATCCCCGGCGACAACAGCATCTACGTCACCAAGATCATCGAGGGTGGAGCCGCACACAAAGACGGGAGGCTGCAGATTGGAGACAAACTCCTCGCTGTAAGTCCACGGGCCACCTCCATCTGCAACTTCCTGTCCACAGCTTCATGTCCAGCCCCCAGAGGGTCGTTACCCCGCCAACCACTAGAAAACACACACATCGTGGTTTGTATGATATGACAAATATGACAGCGCAAGCAAAAATGTTCAAACATGATCAAAGCAGATTGGTGGAAGCGCCTCTGAGGTTTGTGTCCCAGTGCATTCTGGGATTGTTGGCCTGATGCTGCGTCTGTGTGCAGGTGAACAGCGCCTGTCTGGAGGAGGTGAGCCACGAACACGCCGTCACTGCCTTGAAAAACACCCCTGACGTGGTCTACTTGAAAGTGGCTAAACCCAACAGTGTCTTCATGAACGACAGCTTCGCCCCGCCGGACATCACCAACTGTGAGTGGGGTCTCACACACAGACACGATCACATACGTTCCTGAGGTACATGGCTGGAGCTTAAAGAGCAGATGATGATGAGATGAAGGACACAAGGAGCTCATCCTGGTCCTCAAACTGTGTGTGTGTGTGATAAAACGTTCAGCTCACCTGTCCATGAATTCTTCATGAACTTGTGATCAGACGAGTTAGCCTCCCCTTGGGCTCCACCCCCCCCAGCGCCGTCCGTCTTTGTTCAATCAGACACTCAGAGGAGCCATCCGCTGAGTGACGGTCGGTGGAGGCGGGACAAAGACTCTGGTTTCACCGGACTCTTGTGTGTTTCAGCGTTCTCTCAGCACATGGAGAATCATATCAGCCCCCCCAACTACCTGGCACAGCCCCTCCCCCCGCCGGCCTCATCTGGACGCTACTCGCCCACGCCGAAGAGCATGCTGGGAGATGATGATGTCACCAGGTGAGGACGAAAGCATCATTTTATACAAATAGCTGATTGACAGCTGAATGGGTGTGTGTCTGATTGATTGACAGCTGGAGGGCGTGTGTCTGATTGATTGACAGCTGGAGGGCGTGTGTCTGATTGATTGACAGCTGGAGGGCGTGTGTCTGATTGATTGACAGCTGGAGGGCGTGTGTCTGATTGATTGACAGCTGGCGGGCGTGTGTCTGATTGATTGACAGCTGGCGGGCGTGTGTCTGATTGATTGACAGCTGTGAAAGGGGCGTGTCTGATATTTGTGGCGGTCCAGTGGAATCACGTGTGTGATGTGTCCAATGAATCACAGGTTTGATTCTAGCATGGAAAGTGTCAGCGTGTCCCTGCCCTCTGCTGGTTCAAACCTGCAACTACAACAACAAACACTTAAAACACACACACACAGTCTCCCTCACTTACACTCACTGAGGTGTCGACCAACAGCCGTCACACGTCAGTCATGTGACTCCACCCACAGGGAACCCAGGAAGGTGGTGCTGCACAGAGGAGCCACCGGACTTGGCTTCAACATTGTGGGCGGAGAGGACGGCGAGGGGATCTTCATCTCCTTCATCCTCGCCGGAGGACCGGCGGACCTCTGTGGAGAGCTGAGGAAAGGAGACAGACTGGTGTCTGTACGTACACACTGAAAACATACAGGACACACACACCTGTACACATTAACGCTCACACTGCATGATAATATATGAACACACACATCTATACACAGTGTTCGCATACACTGCTATACTAGGGGGATGTGTCTGTATAAATCAGACATGCTGTCATCACACACACACACACACTCTCACACAAAGGGGTTTAAAGCTTCAGTGTGTGTGTGTGCGCGTGTGCATTCTGCTGTGTTTCAGGTGAATGGCGTCGACCTCCGGAACGCCACGCACGAACAGGCCGCCGCCACCCTGAAGAACGCCGGGCAGACGGTGACCATCATCGCCCACTACAGACCAGAAGGTGAGACACCTGTGGGTCACATGACCCGTGGCAATGAACCCTTTAACACCGACCGTATCACTGCTGATACATCCATACTAGAATACTCAGTGTAATTACACAACTATGTGTGCAATCGGAAAATGTCCAACGGCTCCTGAAAGTTCTCTCAGTTCTCCTACCTGGTGTGAAGGAGGAGCTAGGAGGAGGAGGCTGTGTGACCTACCCAGCTACACACATGCTAATTGTTGGATGGAGGATGAAGATAAATCCATTTTAAAGAAACTGTGTCTTCCCAACGTTAGCTCGTAATGCTAACAAAACACCAGAGACAAACACCAGAGCGTGAATCATGGAAATTCACCAGTAAGAATAGTTGAGTTCTCTTGTGGGGTTGTTGTGCTGTTCTGCTTTATGACACATGGCAACACACCCATTGCTGTGGAAAAGACAGTAGTTTAAGTGAGGTCTCAACAAGCCTCAGTGTAAACTGGACTGTTGCTGGAACGTTCTGCTGCAGGTATGACGGGTGTAGTGTCACGTTTGTAGTTGTTGCATGGAACCTTGTCTCTGTGGTAACGACTGTGTTGTGTGTTCCTGTCAGACCATGACCTCTGAACCTTCTCTTCGTGTCCAGAGTACAGCCGCTTCGAGGCGAAGATCCACGACCTGAGGGAGCAGATGATGAACAGCAGCATCAGCTCTGGGTCGGGATCTCTGCGCACCAGCCAGAAGAGGTCGCTGTACGTCAGGTGAGACTCGCACCGACGTCCTGCTCAGAAACATCTGGAATGTCTCTTTGACCGGCCGCGCTGGTGTCCCGCAGAGCGCTGTTTGACTACGACAAGACCAGAGACTCAGGTCTGCCCAGTCAGGGACTCAACTTCAAGTTCGGGGACATCCTTCACGTGGTCAATGCCTCCGACGACGAGTGGTGGCAGGCGCGGCAGCTGACGGCTCAGGGCGAGGTGGAGGAGGTGGGCGTGATCCCCAGCAAGAGACGGTGGGTCACACGACGATCGTCCGGCGCCGACTGACGCCGCCGAGCTGCACTAACATGACGTGTGTTTGACCCCAGGGTGGAAAAGAAGGAGCGGGCCAGGTTAAAGACGGTGAAGTTCAACGCCAAGTCACGGGACAGAGGGGTGAGTGACCCCACCCACAGAACGAGTCTGTCTGAACCTTCTATGAAGCTCCTTTCAGCCACCACAGGGGGCGCTAGAGACACACACGCATGCACACACTCTCATGCAGACACATTCTCAAACACACACACACACACTCACTGACAATCACACACACACACACTCAGATACAGTCTCTCACACACACTCATACAAACACACTCACTCACTCACCCCCACTCTCTGGATGAGGCTTCAGTTTTATTCTGTTGTGTTATCTGATGTCATTTATTGTCGTTAGACAAAGATGCTGTGAGTGTGCGTGTGGTGTGTGCGTCGCTGCCACCTGATCTCCACCTACTAATGACTAATGTTTGAGCAGCATGTGTCGCTGACCTCTGACACGTTTTCTTCTTCACCACTGAAGGTCTCAGCAGCGCCTCCTCTCAAACCTCAAGTCGCTTTAACATGCTCGTGTCACCGATAAAACACCCCCCTTAACACACACATACACACACACGTGTGCTAACGCTGGGGGGGGAATACAACATGCATGACCCCCCCACCCCCCGTACAGAGAGAAACGCTTGACATTGATGTGTGACTGTCTGCTGCTGCCTCCTCTTCATCACTCACCTGTCTGTCCTCTGACGTAACACACCTGCACCATGTCATCTGATGATGTCACTGCATCGCCATGGCAACAAGTGAGGGGCATTTCCAGTTTAGACGTGAGGACTGACGATACCTCGGCCTCACGCTGGAAGTGTCTGTCATGTCATGTACTACTGTGTCTCCAATCTCCTACTTCCCTTAGTACACTTCTTTGTTGTACACTATGTACTTATCAAACAGTGCCATCGCGCACGTTCCAGAAATGACGTGAAAATGAAAGTTACAGCCGATGCGCTAGCTGACGCATTTTGTGAGTATTTACAACACGTCAACCCTTGACCTCACATCTTAAACCGCAATCTACAGTGAAGACGACAATTTATCTGACACACACACACACACACACACACCAAACGTACGCCATGCTTCAAAATGTACCACAGGGCCGCTGGTGTTGTGCTCGTGGAGGGTGGAAAGTGTCCCATCGATCCACACGCAACTTTTCAGCCACTGAGTGAACACTACGCTACATTTTCACCTACTCATTCAGTGTGAACGCACTCATGTGCTCAGAACACTAAGAAGTATGAGATTTGAGACACGGCAGCAGTTTCTTCTCAAGGACTTTATCAGCACATCATTCAAAATTTAGCACGTCTGTTAGCATGTTTGTAGCTGGATACGTCACACAGCCACGGACACGCCCCATGTGGGGATGTGTCGCCAGCTCGCAGCTGATTGGTCAGAACGTTAGAGACTGGGCCGTTGTCAGATTGAACAGGTAGAATCCTCTTGACCTTCTAGAACCGACCATCTGTTGGAGATGGACACACATACTTGCACGTTACAAGTTGCTGTGCGTGGATTCTTTGGTCTGGACTAGACTGTAGTGTGTCTCCATGGTAACGGCTGGAAACCTTGCGTCGCGCGTCTCCCGGTTTAGCAGCTTCAACTTCCTGTCAGATTGTGACGTGATCAGACGCGTTGAACATTTACTTCACTTCCTGTCTGCTGGTGACATTCAGCTGCTGCAGGAGTTCAGTCCACGTAGCTCCGCCCACACGGCAGGTGACCAGTCCAGGGCGTCTGCATGATTCCGCATGTTCACTTCCTCTCTGACCTCTGACCTCCGCTGCATCATCTTCATCACTCTTCCTGTGAAACAACAGACCATTTGTTTTGTGTTGACGTTTAGCTGCTAGCTCTGTTAGCCAGTTGGTCTCAGGCCCATTCAGTCCCCGCCCACCATCAGACTCCGCCCATCTCCTCGTCTTCCTCCTCTTTTTTTAATTTCATCATCACTCCTCTTCCTCCTCCTCTTCCTCCTCAGCAGTCTCTCAATGACAAGCGTAAAAAGAACCTCTTTTCCCGAAAGTTTCCGTTCTACAAGAGCAAAGAGGCGAGCGAGCAGGAGACCAGCGATGTCGACCGTAAGTAACCAGTGCGAGAGGGGGGAGGCGGTCTGTCTGAGAGCTGGTTGGTCAGCGACAGGTAGAGGTCAGCTGGTGGCGATCACAGAGGTTGTTACGGCGCAACAGGGTGCTGAACTTCATGAAAAACAATTTCAGCCAATTATGGCGAGGCATTTGGCCTGAAGTCCCGCCCCCTCCTCATTGGAACCAAAATGGCGTCCCTGCGCCGCCGCTGCTCTCTGTCTGCCGCTGTCACTGAGTAACAATGTTTCCTGTGGTTGTTTTCTCCCCGTCGTTCACATGGCTCTGCTGACTGCAGGATAACAGCGACGACATGCTTTCCAAAGGCCACAGTAAGTCACCCCCCCCCACACACACACACACACACTGTGTGTGTTCATGTACCATCAGACACCTGGACGTCAACCTGGAGCCTTCAGCCGCCAACAACGAGTTCAGGAGGACACAGAACAAAACTTGATCAGAAAATGATCCATCATCACTGTGTGTGTGTGTGTGTGTGTGTGTGTGTGTGTGTGTGTGTGTGTGTGTGTGTGTGAGAACAGAAAGTGACCCTGTCAACATCCTGATGTTGACCAGATCTCCACTGATCTGAACAATCAGTTAATCAGATACATACATGTACTTACTGTCACGTACGTACGTGCTACGGAGACCCACCGACGCTATCGCTGGTGATACATTTGTGCCAGCAGACTTTGGAGTAATTAAACAGTCCCGTAATTACAGGACTGTTTGCAGAAAACACGGTTCACATGGTTCCTGAAAGCTGCAAATTGTCACTCAGTTCCTCTACCTGGAGTGAAGAAGGATCTAGAAGGAGAAAACTGAGACACTGTGTCTGAAAGTTGAGAAGTTGCTGTCATTACGGTAATGATGTGTAGGCCTCCGGCAACAGAATGAATGGGATTACCGTAATGACAGCAATGACTGCTCTCAACTTTCAGGACCCGATGGACGTTTTCTTTCTCCACCGGGTAGAGTATTTGAGTGACACCTCTCAGCTTTCAGGAACCGTCATCGTCTTCTTCTCCCGTTGCTACGGTTACGGGTCTCGGTTGTGCTGGAGCCAGTCCCAGCTGTCAACGGGTGAACCAGGGACCAACGGGTGATTGAACCAATGAACCTCAGCATGCTGTAGGAGGTGGTGGTGGTGGTGGTGGGAGGGGGGGTCTGGTAGTGGCGCTAATAGTTGCATAATTACGGTACTCTGTACATTAGTGCAAATGTAGCACTGGGGACACCTTCAGGGTGAAACGTAAACATAAAGGTAAACTCCAAAAGAAGAAAAACCTCGTACTTTGATGTGTAAATAAATCAACACAATAAAGAAATACTTCATAGTTTGACTTGTAAACAATATTTTCATGTAAATAGATTAGTTTATAGGAAGTTTCTAAGTGGAACGTTCTGTCGATGGCGTCAGCCGCTCAGTGTAAACGGACTCACAGCTGTGATCAGTTGTCAGTGTGGAGTACGTCAAACACCAGTGTGTTGTCACACACCAGCAACCGGAACTACGACCTGTTGTGATGAGACAGGACCACAGACGACCTCCTGACTCGTACGTCAGTATGTGGAATCAACCGTCAGTCTGAGCTCCACCGCGTTTCCTCTCCTCCAGGAAACACAGCGGGCACAGACAAGAAGTTGTTTCACAGCGGTCAGGGTCGTAGATCTGATCTAAGCCCCTCCCCCACTGCCAACATCTGACCAATGTCTTACTGTGATTTCAGAACATGTGACCTCTAACGCCAGCGATAGCGAGAGTAGCTACCGTAAGTGACACGCCTGCACCGCTGCCGCCTGTCAGACAGGAAGTACTAACAACCTACAGGAAGCTCAGGCGCTGTGTGAATGTTCACCCTCTCACCTGTGTGATTGTCCACCTGTTCTCGAATGTATGATTGTTTGCTGGGCTCGTTGCCGTGACATCAGCTTTAGATCAACAGGGAAGAAATGAAATGCCAGAAGCTGCTAAAAACCCTTTGTGATGTCATCGCTGAGGAGAGACTGCTGATTGGCTGATAACACACACACCTCCATCACTCACTCATCCATCACTTATTCATCACTCATCTGTCCATTTGTAGTTAATGCAGTTGAGCCCTTTAATTCTGACGTGTGTGTGTGTGTGTGTGTGTGTGTGTTCCCAGGTGGGCAGGAGGAGTACGTTCTGTCCTATGAACCCGTCACGCAACAAGAAGG
>CAAKHB010007818.1:3136-13266 GCA_901007665.1 Aeoliscus strigatus
ATAGCTCTGAGTGGTTGTACCGCTGTCCAGTTGCGTGCAGAAGTAATTTGAAAGATGATGCTTATCCCGCCCCTTAGTTGCGTCCTGCCAATCGTGGTCCCAGACCAAACATCCTGATGTGGGTCTGGTTTACCGGGCCTCCAGTATGGGACCAAGCCTTGTACAGCCGAGCAAACACGAGGACGTGAGGTGACGTTTTGTTACTGTGAAACGTCTCTCACCGATCCGACGGACCCAAGCGCTGAGGTGACACTGCTCCAGAACCTCCAGCAGCTGCTCATCCACGAACCGTCCACATGGGTCCAGGTTCTCTCTTACAGTGCCGCTGAACAAGAAGGGATCCTGGGGGATGATTGCTAACCTGGACCTGCAGAGGGCGTCGGACACACACACACACACACACACACAGTGAGCTGCACACACAGTCCTTCCCTCCTGAGGTGCGTCAACAGGTGGGTGGTCGTACCTGAGCTGACCCACACCCACCGCGCTGACGTCCAGCCCGTCCAGGAGGATCTGACCGTGATGAAGCTCCACCATCCGGAACAGGGCCAGGAACAGCGAGGACTTGCCGGAGCCGGTTCGTCCCACGATGCCGATCTTCTCCCCAGGCTGCACCGTGAAGCTCACGCCATCCAACGCATTAGGAAGACCATCCCTGTACGCCAGCACCACCTCCCGGAACTCCAACCTGCCCTGCTGGGGCCATGAGGGGGGCAGCTGAGGGGGCGGAGAGTACGCATCACTTTCCTTGTTGCCATGGATACCAAACAAAGAAAACTGGAGCGTCAGCACAAAGAATGTGAAACTCATTTAAGCCTCAGCAATGTCATCATTCCAGTCCCTGATGGATTAACCCTTAAACACCGATGTATCCCCGGGGCTACAGGCGCACTAGCATGGAGTACCGTAATGACACAGTGTCACTTGGTTCTCCTACCTGGTGTGAGGAAGGAGAAAACGCCCAAAGTTGGAAACAGCATGTTTCTGTCATTACGGTAATCCCATTCACTCTGTTGCTGGAAGCAACTTGGATACGAAGTGCAACTTCTCAACTCTCCTTCTCCTAGCTACTCCTTCAATTTAGAGTGACATGCTTTTGGAGGTGGGCGAGAACCCACACACACACACGGGGGGGGGGGCATGTAAACTCTACATAGAAAGAGGAAGACGAACCGGGGACCTTCTTGATATGAGGTATGAACAGTGCTAACCACTGCACCACTGTGTCACCCCCAGCTAAATACAACTAAATCTGATGTAAACACACTAATGTCCTACAAACCTTGCCAAGTTTACAAAGGCTCTGCTGCTTCTGCATAGATCAACCTACACTCAAAAGACTTGTTTTAATTTGTTGACTAAAGTGTCAGTTATATTTCACAGTTTTTGTCTTCGTGGAAGACTTTAAATTAGGTTTTTATTAAGTTTTCATCCCTGAAAAAGGTTTGTATCAAATATTTTTAATCATAGTCTTTGTCAACAAAGAATAACCGTGGCTCTGACCTGTGTATTTGTGTGCTGCGGCTCAGTGGGCAGAGAGCTGGAATATTCTTCAGTCCGCTCGACGCTGACCAACTGCATCTCTGTCTGAGCGAAGCTGAATATGAGTCCAGACAGCAGAGACGTGATGGACAGAGCGTAGGACAGGGACAGACCCACCAAACCTGAGGAAGATAGAGAGGCTGAGTGTGTGTGGGGGTGTGCATATACATGCATACACACAGGCACACACACACACACGTGTGCGCACACAGAGACAGAGGCACATGCACGTTAATTCAAGTCAAATGAGATTTTTTAATTGTCATCATCCTCATCAGTTGCATCATTTCTATCGTCATTCTTCATCAGTAACCGACTTCAGTCCTGGTCTCTCCCAATCAGCCGGTGTCTCACCTGGATTCACAGACGTAAACTGGTGCTGGATGACAGCGATTGCCCCGAGGCCCGTTACCACAGCAACGCCAATCAGCTGCAGACGGATGTCCAGCCACTGCATGGCAGCATTGCTAAGGAACAGGCAGCGCTGGTTCCGCTCCAACCGCCGGGCGCTCTCCTCCTCAAACCTGCAACAACACAACAGTCAGTTTGTGTTCAGAGTTCATGAGACAACGACCGACGGTGAGGGACAATTGGAGACAATGAATGAGGGATAATGAGACATTGAGGGACAATAAAAGACAGTGAGACAACGAGGGACAGCGAGGGACAATGAGGAATAATGAGACAATACAATAAGACAATGTGGGATAATGGGACACGACAATGAGGTAACGAGAGACAATGAGGGACATTAAGGGACAATGAGGAATACTGAGACAATGTGAGGCAATGAGGGACAACCAGACAATACAATGACAAAATGAGGGGCAACGGGACGAGACAATGAGGTAATGAGAGACTATGAGGGACAGTAGGAGACAAGACAACAAGACAATGTGGGACAATCACAGATAAGGATAAGGAGTCAAGGATAATGAGAGGATGAGGCAATGAGAAATAATGAGACAATAATAGAATGAGGATGGGACAATGAGAAACAATGAGACAATTATAGAATGACCGTGAGACAATGAGAAACAATGAGACAATAATACAATGAGAGGATGAGACAATGAGAGACAATGAGACAATAATAGAATGAGAGGATGAGACAATGAGAGACAATGAGACAATAATAGAATGAGAGGATGAGACAATGAGAGACAATAATAGAATGAGGGTGAGACAATGAGAAACAATGAGACAATAATAGATGAGAGGATGAGACAATGAGAGACAATGAGACAATAACAGAATGAGAGGATGAGACAATGAGAGACAATCAGACAATAACAGAATGAGAGGATGAGACAATGAGACCATAATAGAATGAGAGGACGAGACAATGAGAGAATGAGGGACCATGGGACAATCAAAATGTCTTCAGTCTGTCTCGTGTGTCAAACTGATTTTGTGTGAAAGTTCCATCGAACAGAAAAGTAAACAAACAAGACTGAAAAGTAAACAAGTCAACAAACAGCCGGCGTGTCACCTGGTACGGCTGCGGCTGGCCCGGATCGTCCCCAGCCCGGTCAGCGTCTCCGAGAAATGCGAGTAGAGGGGCGACAGCGTGAGGCTGCACAGACGCTTGAGCTCGCGGGCCGTGTGCCGGTAGAAGCTCTGCGTGCGCTGGTAGAGCAGCGCCAGTGGCAGCAGGGGCAGCAGCACCCACGGTAGCCCGGCGGCTATCACCACCAGCAGCCCCAGCAGCCCGACGGCGTTGGCTAGCAGGATGTTCAGGGTGAAGGGCAGACTGTCGTCTACGCTGGACAGGTCCGACGAGAACCGGTTCAGGATGCGACCCAGAGGGGTGGTGTCAAAGAAGGTCATCGTGGCCTGGGGGTGTGTGTGGAGGGGGTCGACAGGAAGTTCATTAATGCTTGTAAACTGGAACACTAAAGATGGCGGCAATTCTGAGCAAAATTTAAATAAAAAAAAAAATCTAAAGTCATTGTCTCATTATATTTTTAACATTCTTTTTTTATTTTAATTTTTAAATTCATTGTCACATTATGTCTGCTTTCCTCCTTTCTTGAACTTTACAACTTTCCCGAATCACTCTCAACATTTTATCGTTTCTTTTTTTAAATGCTCATTTGATGTCACTTCTCGAATCGTCTACTAGGGCTTCGAGCACAACTAGAAGTAGGAGATCGGCTTTTCATGTAAGTGATAACCTGAGAATAATCAAAGCCTGGTGGCTTTCAGAAACAAATTCAATTCAAATTCAAACCCCAAAAATAGAAGATTGACAACACCTAGGCCATTTCAGGTTTTCTTTTTACTTTTTTCTGAATTTATTCAAATTAAAGGATTTCTATCCTTTTATGTAAAAGTCTACTTTCTAACCATGGATGTCACTTGCTTGTGGTGTGTGTGTTCACCTGCTAATGGTGCAGGGAGACTGGTTTGTGTGCGTGAAAATGATGTGTGAATGTACGTAGAAGTGTGCTGTTGTTGTTTGTGTTGTGTGTGTGTGTGTGTGTGTGTGTACTGTCTAAATACAGTTTTGATAAAAATGTCTCCCTCTCAACCAGCCTGGTTTTCTGTCTTGCTCCTTGGCTGACAAACGCTCCATCTGCTGCTGACTCACCTCCAGCACCCGCTCCAGCAGCCGTTCGTGGATGGCGGTGGCGGCGCAGACGGCTCCGTAGGCGAAGAGGAAAGCTCGGAGCGCCGTGAACACGGTGTTGGCCGCAGCGATGGAGCCGTACACCGTCAGGTAGTACTGGACGTCGGCGCTCACGTTGACGGAGGAGGACGCTGAGAAGGGTGGAGACCTGCAGCCGTCAGGTGACATCTCATCAGAGTTTCATCACAACACAAAGAACAATGAGAGGAACATTGTAGTTAATTCTTTAACGCCGATGGTATCGCTGCTGATACATTCACGCTAGCATACTTAGGAGTACTGTCAGAAAACATCAAATGGTTCCTGAGACCATCAAACTCATTTCAGCCAAAGCAAACTCATCAATGTAACTGACCTGCACTTAAAGATTCAAGATGGCAGGTGGCAGTGTATGTGGTGGGGGCATCACTTGCCCTCCTGCTGAACCTGAGGTTTTTTAAAACTCAACATGGGAAGATAATAGAGGTTGATAAACTGTTATACATCATCTGACTCCAAATGAGGACTCAGCCACAACAAAGTTGTTGTACTGGCTACAAACAATTTTGCAACCGACTGTATTGAGAAGTCCAAGGGACTTACTGTTTGCTTGACGACAGTGCAACGCAAAGTTAAGCACGCAAGTCGTGACAAGGACGATCGGCTCCGATCAAGGCATGTTTGAGTCTGTTTAATGAGTTTGGGGGAAACATGCACATGTTTGTCTCATAGTTTCGCAATTTGGACGCTTCTGCCCCGCTGAGTTGAGTGGAGAGGCTGACCATGAGGTTTGTGGATTGAGGAGGGCCATTGAAGCACAGATGACTGTGAACTGATGGCTGACAGCGCTCAAGGGCAGTCAAAGGTCCAGCCCAGCTCTGGGCCTCGAGTCTGTGGCTGGTCCTTGTCCTCCCATCTAGTGACTTCTTGAAATGCTATGCTAGCAAAATGACAAAGAGGAACACCAGAGGGCTGATAAGAAGAGTTGAGTTCTCGGGTGGGTTTGTTGCTCTGTTCCGTTTTATGACACGTCGCAATGCACCCGGTGCTGTGGAAACGGCAGTAGTTTAGGTCTCAATGAGCGGTCACATCTCCGTGTGAACTGGACTGTTGCTGGAACATTTTGTTGCAGTGGAAGAACTTAGTTATAAGTTTTGCTCCTGCAATCTTTGGACCACCTTTGACCTCATCTTGCTGTCAGAATCTGTTCTGTTTGTCAGTGTGTGAGTGTGTGAGTTGTCATAGTGATGTAGTGCAACACTCACATCAGCCCCCCGGGTGAGAAGAGAAGCAGGTGAGCTGATCCGAGTTCACCTGACACGTTACGTTTCAGCTCAGAGATCCAGTGCGACAGCCACCAGTCCGACACATTCCTGGAGGCTGCACGAGGAGAAAACACCGCTGACCTGACCTGTTCTCCTCCATGAGCAACGCCTTCTCTGTCCTCCAGGTTACAAATGTTGCCCGGTGTTATAACAACTAAATAACATGACGGTCCACTGAAGACTTCATGTTGGAAATGACATTTGTTTCATTTAAACAGGTCGAAAAGAAGAAAGTTACTGAACAGAAATAAAACTCTACATCCAAACTGAATGTGTGTGTGTGTGTGTGTGTGAAAGAGAGAGAAAGAGTGAGTGTGTGTGTGTGTGTGTCTGTATGGAACCTTGCATCCCCAGCAGAGACATCAGGATGCAGGCTGCCAGTGCTCCGCCCACAGCCGACCAGTAGGTCCCGTAAACGTTCCAGGACAAACCACCGACCTGCTTCTTCTCCGCCCCCGACAGGTCAGAGTCATCGTCCACACGCGCACATAGTATGCTGGTGGACAGACCCGCTTCCTCCTCCTCTTCTTCATCACATTCTGCTTGAACATTCATCAGAACACGAAAATAAAATCAGAGATGATTTCTGGACACACACACACCACACTAAAACTGCGCATCCACTCTTTTTTTTAACTTCAAATTCTACTTGTAAATATGTTTAGCTTCAGTCTGCTTGTAGTGTCTTTGTCACCTCACTGTTTGATGCTGCCACATGATCTCTCACAGCATCAATAAAATAATTCTATTCTATTCTAATGTACAACAATGTGCAGTGATTAGTGGTCATTTATGAGAAAGTAGAATAATACAAAACAATATATAAAACTATGTATAATACTGTATATTAGTGTGTAATAACATGTATTAGAATGTATATGATAACATGTATAATGAATAATAAGGTGTGTAATACTGTCTCATAACATGTATTATACATTTATAATAGTGTACATTAATGTATAAAATTGTATATAATACTGTTGGATGTTGTTTCTTTGTCACTCACCATTCTGCTTTGTGTTCTTCTCGTTCTTCAGTTTTCTCGGTGCTGCTTCTACCAGAGGAAGGATTTCAGCTGGCGTCCCTGAGGAGCAGCACAACATTCACACATTCTCCAATCAGCTGCTGACATCCTCCGCTGTGAGCCGAGGTCACCCGTGTACCTGAGCGAACGATGGTCCCATTGTCCATGAGGACGACCATGTCAGCTCCGCCCACAAACTCTATGCGGTGGGTGCAGAGGATTCGGGTCTTCCCCCCAAGAAGCTCCACGATGCATTTCTGCATGAGATGTTTGGCCACATCGGTGTCGACCGCTGCCAGCGGGTCATCCAGCAGGTAGACGTCTTTGTCCTGTGAACAAACACCACGGGTGAACTCCTTCCCGCTCGGCTGAGGGGGCAAAGGTCAAAGCTCACAGTGAGTTCAAACTGAATCAGAAGTCGCTGTCCAAGCTGCCGACAGGAAGTCAAGAAGTCAGTAGCTACGTATCATCTGTCAGATTGAACTCTGTTGGACTAACTGAGGTCTTTGTTCATTTCAGGGACTCGTAGTCACACAACTGTTTGATTTGTCATCATGGGGAATGTTGTTACAGTTTAGTTACGTGTGTCGTCGGTGCACTACCACACAAATTTAATGTTGTCCTCAAACGAAAGAAGAAATCTTTTCGGCGCGCGAACTGTACGGAATCATTGACTGAAAAGATTCATTCATTTCACAGTTCAGCTGAGTGTGGCAGTGAACCTGATTCATTGGTTCACTCACTGAAAGCTAAACTGACACTGAGACAGTGTCATCATAATGAATGATTCCGTGAATTAATCCTTTGAATGACTCTTTTTACTGAACGAATTCTAATGATTCAGTACAGCTGAACAAACACTAGTCATATCAATGAACGGACCAGGTTCACCAGTTCAAGTGCGGTTCCTTGCGAATGAGGCGACTTACACAAATCACGTGAGCAAATCACTGAACCAACTGTTGTGCAGTGAACGTACTGAGTGTACTGGAGGTGTTACTTCACTGAGGGTACTGATACATAATGAACGTACTGATTCTCTGTGGATGGAGTTACACACTGAACGTGTGTCCTGAGTGATCCTCATCGATCAATGCCAAACTGTAGATCAGTTAAAAATATCTAGAACGTTAAAATCCGCTCTCATCTTTGTTATTCTGTTTGTCAAGGGGAGTCTTCAGCACTTCATGCCGTGCCGATGAACGGATCAGTGTAGTGAGTGTGACAGGAGTGAACTGAACAAATCTTTTGAACGAATCTTTTCTAGTGATTCAGTACACCTACAAGAACTGCTTTACACACTATGCATTGTCACACAGACTTTTTTTCCCGACTTATGTTGTGCTGTTTTGCCCAGGAAATGACACCACAGTTTGCCACAGACAACTGACCATGTAAGCAGCTCTGGCCAGCGCCAGTCGCGCCTTCTGTCCTCCGCTCAGAGTCACGCCGTTCTCTCCCACCTCGGTTCTGTCGCCGCTGGGTAAAACCTGCAGACACAGGACGGAGCGTCTGAGCAGGAACATGCCGTAGAACTGTCTCCTCAGGAGGGCAAAAGTCGTACGCTGAGGTCAGCTGACAGAGCGCAGGCCTCGATCACGGCCTGGTAGAAGGAAGGATCCAACTCTCTGCCGAACAGGATGTTGTCCCGCACCGAGGCATGCTGGATCCACGGCTCCTGGGACGCCAGACCGAAACCAGCCCATCGGTCCGCCACATACACCAGCCCACCCAGCCTGAGAGACACACTGTCAGTGAGTGTACGAAGTAAACACCACCAACAACAGCTCTTACTGTTCCCACACATCATCCACATCAAAAACAACCAATAAATCAAATAA
The DNA here is from genome assembly GCA_901007665.1 of Aeoliscus strigatus. NCBI lineage: Eukaryota > Metazoa > Chordata > Actinopteri > Syngnathiformes > Centriscidae > Aeoliscus > Aeoliscus strigatus. The sequence goes on from CAAKHB010007818.1 coordinate 11,486, forward strand.
AGGAAGGAATGAATTTGATTTGTTTCATTGTTGTCAGTGACAAAATGTAAAATGTTTGATTACAGATTCTTAAACGTGGATATCTTCTTGTTTCTCTGCTCCTCTGAGGAAAGTGAAAATCTTTGACATTTAAAGGGCCATTTCGCCTGATTTCTACCGGTTTAATTGACATTTTTCGACTAACTCATGGAGAAAAAAAACAACAGATCAATCATCAGACACGGCACTGAATAAAGGACATTTCACCAGCTGCTTGTTTCTTGTCTCTTTTACAAATGTTGAAGCTCAGAAGCTTTGATTTTTTTTTACATTAAATACCTGTTGAGTTCTCCAGTGAGAGCAGCCAGTAAGGAACTCTTCCCACAGCCGACCTTCCCCACCACAACAACCAGGGAGCCCTGAACAAAACACATACACACACACACACACACACACACACACACACACACACACACACACACAGACACACACACAGCAGGTCAATAACGCTCTGTTCACTGTATTTGTGCGTCTACACAAATCCAGTGAATACACTGTGGTACCTGTAGTAGTAGTGTGTAGTGGCCTGTAGGTGGAGCTGTAGTGTTGAATCGGACCAGATCTGCTCTGGAAACCTGGTTTCACATTTGTTCACACAGTCTACCTGCAGTGTGAACCACATAGCCGATTCTACTGCTAACAGATGCTACAAAACCAACAGATAGGACATGCCACCATGGCTTTAGATGTCTAATTCTTCTCATGGATCTGGTCCCGGAGGACTCGTACTTTGTTAGGGTGCTTTGGTTTTAACCCTTTATGCAGAAACCAGTAAACCGTTGACAGTAACACAACTCGTTTTCAGCTAATAGCAACTAACCTTTCGTATCTGCAGATTCAGATTGTGCAGCTGCAGACTTCCTGTTTCATTTTCTCGATGTGCGCTGTGCTCCGTGGCGTTCAGCCAAGTAAACGTCGCCTGGCTAAGGAGGATGGAGGTGTCGGCGTCCTCAGCAGACGCTGGACAGGTGAAAAACAATATTCAACATCAAATCAATACTTTTTTTTTTTTAGAATACTCCTGGCCCCGCCCCCCTAGAGCCTACCAAGAGTGGAATACTCCTGGCCCCACCCACTTAGAGCCTACCAAGAGTGGAATACTCCTGGCCCCGCCCCCCTAGAGCCTAGCAAGAGTGGAATACTCCTGGCCCCGCCCCCCTAGAGCCTACCAAGAGCGTAATATGCCTGCAGATCCTGGTTGGTCAGTTTGAAGAAGCGCTGGATTCGCTCCAGAGACACTCCGGCCTCCAGGATGCCGTTCAGCACCCAGGGGAACGCGTTCAGGGGGACGATCAACATTCCCACCAGGGCGAGCGTGGTGAACACCTGCAGGGGGGCGAGGAGGTTCCCAGTCATTCATGAATTTACAGCGAATCCTTCATTCAATGTACATGTTTTGTACATGTGTTTTAAATACATTCTTCTCCAACCCAAAGTCACCTGTTCTGATGATCTTGTGGCTCTTAAACCCAGAACAAACCTCCTAAAATACTCTGTAAACTACAGAACAGATGACATTCACTGTGTCAAACTGTGTCATTTGTTTGCCATCTCCTGCTTGCTCTGTTTACGGGTCGCGGTTCGTGCTGGAGCCAATCCCAGCTGTCAATGGGCGAATGGTGGGGTACACTCGGACCACTCACAAACTGGGAGGAGACCACAGGGCCGACCCAGGACACACTGAAGGGGGGGAACAAACTAATTCTAACTATGGACACACACGTGACAGGAAAAGCAGATTC
>CAAKHB010007818.1:27339-44501 GCA_901007665.1 Aeoliscus strigatus
TGCAGGATCAGCAGGTTGTTACCTGCCTGCGCACGCACACGCACATGCACACACACACACACACACACACACACACACACACACACACACACAAGAGGTCATGTAAGACACTTTAAGACCAACTGCCTGCGCTTTTAAAGTTGACAGATGCAAAGCGAAGGTATTATATTTCTATCTTTGCTGATACATATACACACTAGTATACGTTGGACTACTGTAATTACAGGACTATTTGTGCTATCAGATGTTGTCACAGACAGCTGAGACACTCAGTGTCTTGCACTCAGTTCCTCTGCCTGGTGTGAAGAAGGAGCAAGGAGAAGGAGGAAACGTCCATCAGTCCCTGAAAGCCAAGAAGTTGCACTTCACAGCCAAATCGATGTCATTACGGTAATGAGGTCATCAGATTACCGTAATGACAACAGCAAGGGTGTTCTCAGCTTTGAGAAAGCGTTGGACATTTTCTCCTTTTTCACATCAGAACGAATTAAACATTTCAGCTTTCAAGAACTGAGCAGCATTTTCTAATGGCGCAATAGTTTTCTGTAATTACGGTACTATGCTAGAACGAATGTAGCACCAGGGATACCGTCGGTGTTAAAGGGTTAAACTGAAAAACGGTTGCCTAGCAAAACACTTCTTTACCTTTTCATGCATGGTAAACATTCAGATAACAATACTGGTCACTGTGTGTGTGCTCCACCTCAACTCATTTGACCACTACAAGTCCCACTTCCTGTAGTAGGCGTGTACACAGATCTCTGTCTGTGCCTCCCGTCAATCACTGCCGGCTGACCAAAAACTGCTGCGACAGTGCTTTTACTGACATGAACACATAAAGAATGCGGAACATGGAGGAGGTGGAGAAGTTGGGAATGTTTGTGGATTTTTGTCATAGACAGAGAGAGAGCAAAGAGACGGAGCAGGACACGATCACTGACACAGAACTCCACTCCACTGTTCTTCATTAACAGACGGAATGTGTGTTTGACACATCAGACATGTTCATAGAGAACGGGACCAAAGAGGAACAAAGAACTGAATCACTATTGACGGTAGACTCCTGGTGGAAGGTAGCACTCGGGACGTCCCTCGGTCCGTAGGGACCAACCGGAGGACGTCCCTCTGTCCGTAGGGACCGACCCGAGGACGTCCCTCTGTCCGTAGGGACCGACCCGAGGACGTCCCTCTGTCCGTAGGGACCGACCAGAGGACGTCCCTCTGTCTGTAGGGACCGACCAGAGGACGTCCCTCTGTCTGTAGGGCCCAATCAGAGGACGTCCCTTTGTCCGTAGGGACCAATCAGAGGACATTCTGCAACGTCACATTTAGTACCAGCTTGTCTTACTTGGAACCTTGACGGAGGTGGAACTGACAAAATGTACCAGGTACTATGACCAGTGGAAAGGTCAAAGAAATTTTTGATACTGTACTTCTATCATATATTTCAGAGACAGATTGGCCTGTTTATTTTTACAGGCTAATTTTTATTTAAATCTGCACCTTATGGAGTTTTGATTTAAAAAAAGGTACTCAAGTTGTTATTTATGTTTACATTCCATTATTTGAACAGCTGAGTATTTATTCATGAACCAGGTGAAGAAACTGGTTTGTTATTTATTCATCAAACTACTTCTATGACATGCTCCCACTTTGAATATTGATATCTATCAATATTCAGCCTAAATATATAGAGAGATGACTTTTGGTCCATGTTGCCCATGTTGCCCCCCATAGAGGTTGGACTTACACAAAGCACATGCTGGGACTGTGTTGTTGAAAAGAACCATATGTAACTCTGGAGCAGCCGGCTCTGATTACCTGAATGATGTTGTCACCAGCTTCGATCAAGATGGTCTCCATCTGCTCTGGAGATGGAGAAGCAGCCTGTGGAGGAGGAGGAGGCGGAGGAGGAGGAGGAGGGGGAGGGGGAGGCTGAGCAACCACCGCTTTCTTCTTCCTTCCTCGTCGCCCCTTTCCTGGAGTGGGTGGTGCCGCTGCAGTCTCCGTGACGATGGGAGTCCCACCGACCTCTCCGGTCGCCACATTGAGCGGCAGCGTGAGCCCCCCCGGAAGCTGCACCATGTTCGTGTTGTTTGGCTTCTTCAACTTCAGCGAAGGCTTAATGGCCACATTCTTCTGTGGCGTGACCGGCGCGGTGGCAGCCGCCGGGGCTGGAACGGTCATGGGGGTGGTGATGATGGCCTGGTTGGTGCCCGGGATGAGCTGGATCTGGCCCCCCTGTGGCATCACCTGGATGGTCTGGGGGCCCTGGATTTGCGGCATCACCTGGTACTGGATGTTGGCGGGGGCCTGGGTGTTGGCGCGCGCCGGGCTCTGCTGGATGGTGAGCACGATGGGGCTGCCGGGGGCGGTGGAGCCCAGGCCGGCGGGCAGCTGGATCACATTGCCCTTTGCAGACAGGAAGCTGAGGTTTTTGGGCGGGGCGGGGGCGATGGGAGCCGGCTTTATTGGAAGGAGACGGCGTGGCTGTGGCTGTGCAGGGGGAGCGCTGACAGGAGCTTGAGCAGCGGGGGGGCCAATCTTACTACAGGTAGCAGCCAGGAGGGCCAGAGGAGACGGCTGGGCGTCCTGCAGAGAGAAACACCGTCACACACAACACACACACACACACACACACACCTGTGCAGCTTCAGCCACCAAGACAGGAAAAGCTAGATTTATGCTGCATTCACATGGAATCAGGGAGATGGGGGAGACATCGGGAACGGCACAGCGGGGTCCACGTGACATGTTTCTACGGTGATGTTGTATTGTTTACAGGAAATAAAACTAGAAAATCTCTTATGGTCCATGGGCCACAGGTTGAGAAACCACCTATGGTTGTCATGGTGATACATACCCTATGTGGGTAGAGTGAGAGGAAGTAGACACAGCGGTCCTGCATACTTTGTGGAGTGTCCCTGTCAGGGTCCACGGGCCACAGGTTGACAAACCTCCTCCATCTCATGATGGAGACTAGAAACTGAGTTTTAGTGTTTCAATCATGTTTCAAAAAAGTGAACGTCTGTTCGAGTTAGACGGCTGTGAAAACACTAGTTTGGGTTCTGGACCTCTGGAATGACATGAATGTCACATCTGGTGGTGAATTCTGTGGAGGCAGACGGTAAAAGTTTAAATATTTGAACTTTGAACAGCAAGACAAAGTTTTACCATCCTTCTCTCGTCCTCTACAATGATGCCCGGTTTGCCGTCTGCTGTTTCCCTGATTCCATGTGAATGCAGCGTCACCCCAGCTTTACACTGGAAACGTCTGTAGTGTGGAACAGCTGCGCATTTCAGAAGCATGAACACCTGTAGAGTACCGAGACTACAAGGCAGCGTGAGAATCCCGACAAACTGTTGTGTGTAGAAAGAACAACGACAGGAGAGAGTTTCCTGTCGAAGTATCGACGAGTCACGCGAGCCGCAGTCCGCATGTGGTGTATTACTTTGAAAATTACTACAAAACACTGACTTGAACACTGAATCAGAACTTTTCAATTGAACACGAAATTGGCACTTTTTTCTAAAAAACTTTTCTGAACTAAAAACAAATTAAAAATACTTAAATAAAAAAAAACGGAATAGAAAGTAAAGTAGCTCTTTGTGATGATGCTGCAAGTAGTGATGTAGGTCAGTTGTGCTCCCTTTTGACGCTGTAATAACTCTTTGGCAGGGTTTACACTGCACCTGTGTTTGGAACACATCATCAAAGTGGTTCTGAATTCTAGAAGAATTCTAGAGAATTTGCATCTCTTCTTCATCAGCCGTTACGCTAACGGTAAACCCGCTGCAGCTGAGTTGGTATAACAGATTTAACGAGGATGACAACAACTTGTGGGGGCTTCATCTGATTGGTCAGTAGTGTGAGCGTGCCTGGCTCCTGAACCCACGGGCAAATTTGATTGATCAATCAACTCACAATAGAGGTGAATTATTTCTCTGCATTCATCACCAACTGGACACTTTTTATGATAAGATTATTTAACATGTTCTTATCACAATAGCAATTTATCATGCAGTCCGAATGCGCAGCTCCATTTCTGGAGAGATGCACGTTAGACTGCGCCATGGATTAGACGCAGGAGCACAAATCAGGCTTAAGGATCGGGAACACAACAGATTTTCCAGAATCTCAAACAATGTCGAACAAGTAGTGTAGAACGTGTGAGTTTCCACCTGCGAAGCTTTTGCGCCCTTCTGTGGTCCGTATGTGTGCTCCTCAAGCTGCAGGACAAGGAAGCATTCTACATGAATGTCAGCTTCAAATACACTTGATGGAGCTGGAACATCAACGGAGCAGACGCATGCATGCACAGCGGGGCTGGGTGCTACCGACAAATGGTGCTTTCCACTACAGTTCCAGTTCGACTCGACTCGGGTCATGTCCACACGTAGAAAAAAAAGATTTTTTTCCTCCGTCGTCCTCTGCCTCGAATCAAGAATATTTTCATTCCAAATGGCTCCATTGAAACGATACTCCAGGCCTGAAGAGACGGTGGAGCAGCACTTTCTTGTCTGCAGTGCAAAGAGAACCGTCCAAAAGATTTTTGAAAAAAAGTGGAAAATCATGACGATCACTTGAAGTAAACAAAGAAAACACTGAATAACCAATCTCAGAGTGGCTGATATTCTGTGTTAGCCGACCAAATTCAACCATCCATTATCTGATTTTTGACCAGAAAAGTGAGCAGAATCTGTCTGAGTTACTGTGATAACAAGATCCGCTCACTTACAGTGGCTGCCGCTGGAAGGAAACAAAGAAAATCACTGAGAACTGGAAAAATACAAAACACAGGGGGCCAAATTCAAAGTGGAGCTATGAGACAGAAATAAACGCTCATGGCTTCAAACTGAGCAGACTCAATCTGCTGCTGCATGGATGCAACATGTACATTGTTGCTGTTGTTGCTATTAGACGTCAGGGGGAAGAGGATTCAAATTTTTCTACCCTGAGCCCAGGTTTGTGTTTACAGAATCCATCTGGACGATTGGACAGAACGATGAAAACCATGTGAAGCCACGTCCACACAGGGACGCAGCTTTGGTTTGGTTCCAGACGTATTTCCGTTACATTCAGTTCCTCCTCCATGTAAGTGCTGACGTCACAGCAACGGTGTGACGGCGTTTATTACGCGACACAAACACAGAAACAATGTAGGAGTTGGAGGAGACGGTGAACCTGTGTGGACCACAGTGTGTTTTGACGTCAGCCGTGTTCAATGAGCATGAGATGAGGAACAAAGAACTGAACCGCCATCGACAGTAACATTTACGGTTGTGTTAGAGACAGCCCCCTCCCCCTCTCTCTAGTGACCAATCAGAGGCCAGCACAATGTCACATGTTTAGTACCTGCAGCTCGCTGGGAACGGCAACGGAAACACAAAAAAGCCGTGGTGAGTCGAGTCAAGCTGGAACCGTGTGGTGGAAAAGTGACAAAAATCACGTTAGCTCACACCAACATAAGCACATATACATGTCTTCCATTTCAGTTCATAGTTATAATGAGGAAGCACACGTTCATTTCACTACATCCAGCCATAGGACAATGATGGAGTAGTGACGTACTCACCTGTGCGGCTGCGTTAGAAGGCTGGAGATATTCACTGGGACTGACAGCGACAGTGGTGGCCATATTGTCCTGTTGATCTGCAAGAGACAGAGCAGAGTCAGCCCGCTGCCGCCGTCTGTCCCCAGTGGGGACGGAGGTGCTGCTCATTGCTGCTACGCTCAGTTAGCATGACGTTGGCGCACGTTTGGCTGCTGTCTCCAAGGCGCTGTCATTACCAGATCCGTACACGAAACCCCATTTGTTATAGTTGGTTCTACACGTGTGCGACATGCAGCTACTTCCTGGACAAAACAACTTACAGCATTTTAAATACAGAGAAACCGAAGATGTTATTTGTAGTATTAGTTTTACTTCTTAAATATGATTTTGTTGTTACGGCACAACATTTTTGGGTATTTAAATGCATAACAACTCAAAACTGAAATAGATATATACATACATAATGTTATGACAATTTCAGAGAGATGAATACTCAGATGAATACTTATTCCTTGTTTGATGATCTCTCTCCTTTTTGGTAAAGAAAGTCTAATCTAAGCCACGAATCATTACCGTAATGCCACAAACGTGGCTATGAAGTGCAACTTCTCAACTTTCTGGAAACAACAGACGTTTGTTCCTTCTCCAAGCTCCTTCTTCACACCAGGGAGTGGAACTGAGTGAAACTTCTCAGCGTTCACTGACCATCTGACGTTTTCTCATGGCGCAAATAGTGATGTAATTATGGTACTCCAGTGTATGCTAGTGTGAATGTAGCACTGGGGATACTGTTGGTGTTAAAGGGTTCACACAGAACATGATGCCCCACAGTATTAGAACATCAGAAGACGTAGAAATAGATGACACATTCACTGTGGGCATTGTTCCAATAACAGTATGTTAAATTAATATAACGATGTGAGTGACTTCTAAAAGGATTAGCAAAAGCTAAACAAATAAAACAAATATCAGGCTGTCAGCAAACAGGAAGACACTATTCTGGACTACATTCAAAAACAGACAAAATATTTATTGTGCACATTATTTTTCCATTAAGACCATCTGTTTAAGTACACTTTGGGCGGGATGCCCACTTTTTTCCACTTTTTTTCTTTTAACGACTCCAATAAGTTAAGGCTTTTATTGTCACTTTGCGCTGTGAGTTACTATTGCTTGTTTTTGCCTGATGTGCAATGCAGCTCGAAACACAGAAACACAATCACAGCTCTTTTAAAGAGCATCGGACAAATTCACAGACGTAAAGATCATTGTTATCTGTGGCAGGAACCCTTTATTTTAAATTGTATTTATTTTTGTTTTCTGGATGAAGGAGTTTTCTGGATGGAGTTGTTTCATTCCCTGCAACACACTTTGTGCTGCTCAGTATTCAAATCACACTTTACCGGCGTCAGTACATCAGAACATCAAACAAACAGACCGTCAGCACTGACAACCGCGCTTCCCACAGACACATAGCGAGACTGAACATTCGTTACTGAAGGGCCGAAAAAAAAAAAAAAAAAATTACATGTTGCAATCAAGAGAGGTGGAGAAACAAGTTTCAGCGAAGCAGCTAGGTCAGCAAAGATCCTCACAACACCAGAGCTTTTTACGACCACATGGACATCTTCCATCACAATCATACATTGTGCAGAGTGTAAATATGAAAAAGAATCACTGAGACATCTTCGTATCCCAAAGCTCAAGTGTGCAGCTGCTGCATGAGCCCAGTGTGTATGTCCACTTGTTCATTCACAACCGCTGCTGTTATAGATAGTTCACCACGTACAGGTGCATCTCAGAAAACTTCATTTATTCCAAACAACGAAACGTTGATTTTAGATTCAAACATAAATTGAAATGTCCCAGCCTTTTTTGTTCTAATTATGGTAAATACGTCATGCAGCTCCTGAAAGTCAAAAATTCAGAATCTCAGATTTGGGATTATTGGTATTTAACCTGCATACTTTTTACACAAACCAGACACAAAATATTGTAATATTTTCAGATGTGGAGCTGTTGGCTTAAATTATCAACATAAAAAGGAAAACATTCACGACAAAAACTGTTTTCCATGGTGTTCTCATTTTATGAGATGCAGCTGTAAATGTACATGCAGGCAAAGTGACAATGCAGTGGGATTATTTCCACTATGACATATGGTTTGTGAACATCTGCTCATTGTGGGATTTGCTTTGGATTTATTTACGGATTACTTTCTGCTCTGAACCTGTGAACACTGAACAAATACAACCACTTTAGGTGTCAGCCCAGCTGTTAAAAAACCACAAACTAATCATTCTAGTTCCAATAATGATAATAATCCAATTCACACTATTTTATCTTAATTAGACAAGAACACCTGTTTGCAACATCCCTATAGTTCACTGAAAGTTTGCTTGAAGTGTGGTAATAATGGTACATGAAATACAATGTGATGTTGCCGTGTGACACACATTTACATTTATATGTGAATATTGTCCCCCTCCATCCAAACAGAACATTTGATGATTAATAGAACTAAGCATCTAGCCCCTGGAGATAAGCAGGTTATTGTGGCAGAGCTGCTCAGTCAGCAGAGCTCTTCACAACAATGCATAATGCTCCTCAGTGTTTGCATCCCCTCCGATGTGTCTTTAGAGTCCTGCCGGTAAATGTACACATGTGCAAAAAATAGAAAAGCACACGGCCTCAAAATAGCCCCGCCATCAACTCATCCCGCTCCAGCCTGCTTCACTGTACCAGCGGCTAACGTTAGCAGCTAGCCAGCGCAGGCTGGAGTGGCTAGCGGCTAATGGAAGCTGCTCTGGTCCTTGTGTGCTTCACTTGTAACGAAAGGGAGAAGAACGACGGAGCTATTACTGCACCGCGCCACCCCCAACACTGTAGTTTACTGTGAAGCCGATGGGTGGATGGTTCAATTTAGTGGTGGTGGGGGGAGTGAGACACCAAGTGCATTGCTGAAACTAGCATATTCAGCTAGCTGACGCGTAGTTAGCAAGTCAAACTCTTTGATAACGTTACAGAAAAAGGCAGCCCCATTCCGGAAGTGCGGCGCTGTTTTGGTTCACGCAACAGCGCGAGCCCGCCTAAAATCTACTTCTCCTGCTGCGAATATGTCCCGTGCATTTCAGCGCAGTGGAAATATCATGTTTTACGAAGTAGAACGTAATATAAACACCAATGTTGTAATTCCTACCCACCGCTCATGACGACATTCGCTCTCCGTGAGCCTTGTAGACCGAGCCCCGGGAGGAATCCGCCAGCGCTGCTGCACCAATCCACGGACATCAGGGGGATGAACGACGGAGCCAGCGACCAATCGGCTTCGACCATTGTTGTGATTGACAGTACATTTGGCCACTATTTACTTCGCAACGCACAACGTCCTCCGATGGATGAAGGTTCAACCAATGGTATTTCGAGATTTATTTAAAGGAGGCGGGGCTTAAGAGGGAGCTAAAGCGAGCTCCGGCCCTATTACAGCAGAAGTCATGTTTGACTGACGGTTCAAACGGCCAACGGGAGTGTTGAGGGGCAGTTCGGACAAAAAAGAATGACAGCCAAGCGGTTCAATGAGCTGGAAGGCGCGGCTGCTGCCCGACCTGTCGTTGTTTTAGTATTCATCTGGTTTATTTGAATACGAGCAGCTGTCCGTTGTTAAATAGACAGTTCTGTACATGTACTTAATGTTGTTTCTATGAGCATATATGCAATAATGTAAGTTAACTCAAGGGCTGTAAAGATACACGTACATAAGATATAAGGACACTTTATTTAATTGATTCAATTGATTTAATTGAATTTAAAATTTGTGGTCGTTTAACACAGATGGTATCATTGTGATACATTCATAGCATAACATACCAGAATACTTTGGAGTTTTGTAATTAAGCGATTATTTGCATGAGAAAACGTCCAACGGGTCCTGAAAGCTGAGAAGCCGCTCAGTTCCCCTGGGGGCAGAGGTCTCCTGCTGATCTCCTGCTGCTGGAGAAGGAGAAAACACTGACTGGTTCCTGAAAGTTGAGAAGATGCACAGCCAAGTTCCTGTCATTACAGTAATGATTCACTGGCTTCTGACAAGAGATCGAATGGGTTTACTGTCATTACAGCAACATGGCTGTTCTCAACTTTCTGGAATTGATGGACATTTTCTCCTACAAGCTCCTTCTTCAGATAGGGGAGCCATGTGCAACTTCTCAGCTTTCATTAACCGATCAACATTTTCTGATGGCACAAATAGTTGCATTATTTTAATTTTAATTACGGTACTCCAAAATATGCTAGCACGAATGTAGCACCGGGGATACCGTCGGTGTTACAGGGTTAGGGGTGAAAATAAACACGTTACATGACCACAGTTTGTCAGTCTGTTCTCAATCTGTTACCGAATGGGAGCGATAGTAACAATGATTGAAATTTTTTTGTCACAAATGTCACCTGACGGGACCTGTAGCTTTTGAAGATCATTAGAATCTCACAGCAATCTCATGTTGGACTTACACTGAGCCAAAATATAACCCAGCAAAAACTCAAACTGAACTCAAAAATCTTTTTGGATGTACACAAAAGGCCTACTTCTCTCAAATATTGCTCACAAATCTGAATAGCACGTCTCCTTTGCCTAGGTAATCCATCCACATCACAGGTGTGACATATCAAGGCCCAAACATACTCGGGCAGAACTTATGTGGCAGAGCGGACTCCACAGAGGTCCGCACAGACTCAAATCGGACGTCTACAAGGCGCGTGCACAAACTCTGCTCCACACACTGGTGTCAGCGGAGCAGAGCATGACAGAAAAACGTGCAAGGATTTTGTGAAATGTAGGGTTTCACAGAAATTTCACTCGAAACTACACGTTCAAATCTGTGAGCTCCTTAAGGCTGGCCACAATAAAAGGCCTCTCTAAAATGTGCAGTCTTACTATATTGTGTGTGTGTTTGTGTGTTACAGAACACCAGTAAGAACCACCCTTTGCCTCACGCAGTGCAGCAGATCTCCTTCGCCTAGAGTTGATCAGGTTGTTGATCGTGGCCTGTGGAATGTTGCCCCCTCCCCATCAATGGCTGTGTGAAGTTGCTGGATATTGGCAGGAACTGGAACACGCGATCAGTGGGTGCCATGTCGGGCAAGTATGCTGGCTATGGAAGGACTGGGATGTTTTCAGCTTCAAGGAATTGCATACGGATCCTTGCAACATGGGACCGTGCATTAGCATGCTGCAACAGGAGCTGATGCTGGTAGATGAATGGAACTCAATGGGCCTCGGGATCTCGTCACGGTGCAGTCCAAATGCCATCAATAAATGCACTTGTGTTTGTTGTCCATAACATACACCTGTCCATGCCGTACTCCACCGCCACCATGGGTCACTACACTCATGTTGACATCAGCAGGAAGCTCCAATGGAATTTTTGGAATCCAATATAAAAAGCATGTGACCCCACCACAGAAACCTCATACTCATACATATCAAACTTCCTGACCACTGACTGAAGTCCACCCACGTCTGCATTTTTTTCAATTTGAATAATCTCATCAATTCTCCAGCTCAAAGTGTTTTTTTGAGCGTGATCTTGTTTGTTGGCACAATCAGTTCCTGTCGGCCGTAAATGCTGTGAAGATGCTCAATACGTCTCAGTGGGGGATTCTCAGCATAGGACATGTTTCATTTTTAACCACCTCCTTTGAAATGTTTAAGTATAAATAAAAAAGTCTCCAGTTAATGTACTGGCGAGGCCCGTTAAGTTGGGAAAAGTGAGATATCCCAGGTGAAATGTAAATTATGCATCTGTCTCTGCAGAGGAGCGTGGGGGGAGAAACACATAGAATGCATCCACATCCTCCACTGCCAATTTCAGCACACTTGTGGTGAAGAGGGAGATGCTAAAAGCACGACTGTCATTTCCCGAGCACTTTAAAACCCCCATGCACACAGAGAAACCGACACGTATACATAAATAAGGTCACATGCTCACACATGTGAAGTACATTTTGGACGTGAATAGAGTCGTGAGGAGCGAGCCAATGGGAGAGAAGGATGCTCAGCTCGGTGCTGGGAAATCAGAGGAGGTTGTCGACTGATGGGATGGACAGCTTCAACGGTTTCCTCCAGGGAACAGCTGGGGGTTCATTCCAGAAAGCTGAGAAAGTTTAATGAAAAACCCTGAGTTTGGAAAACGCTGCCAGTTTTTCTTCATTTTACTGATGAACTGAATTCAAACGTGAAACTTTCTTGACTACTGTCAGTTTACCCCGTGTTTGTTCCTGACAGCAGGTTTAGAGGAATACTTTGAGTTTGTTTAATCCTGTTACTGAGGAAAACACTGCAGAATTTTCCTAATTTCAAATTTACTGATGAGCTGAATTAAAATATATGTAAGTTTAAAGAGGTTAAAGACGTTTGATTTGTAGGTTTTATGTGAAAATAGAATAGACAAGATTTGAGTTTTACTCTAGTTTTTCTCTAAACCTACTTTTTGTAAGTCAAAATGGTTGAAATTAAAATTTTCAAAATAAAAGCTTCAAACTTCAAGCTTCAAAGATCACGTCAGCCATCCTTAGGGACCAAACCAAAACGTCCTGAGCTAGGATCTACAGAGCTTAAGTCAAAGTGATGATGAGGAGAAGGAGAAGGAGGATGAAGAGTTGCAAAGAGTTGAGGATAAATGATGCAACACATCAATGTTTATTTCCATCTTTTGTCGTTTTTTTACTGAAAAGGCTGAGCCAGTCGCCAGCTTCCGGGAACTGAGAAACAGAGAGCATTGAAACACAACGGGGCATTTTTAACAACTAAAACACAGGTCAAGGTCAGTCACGGCAGATATACACACTGTGGGCTGAAGATGAGCACCTGCTGACGGAGGAGGATTAGGGCCACATGGCAATGACAACAGGAGTGGGAGCAACATGTGCAAATATTGGAGTTCTGACATTTAGGTCAGAATTCTGAGAAAAAAAGTCAGACTTTGTAAAATAAATCCATGGGGATTTCATGCCAAAAAATTTAAAAATTTTGGTCTGAAATTGTTTTGAATTTTTCAAATTCAAATTTTCTTTTTCTCAGAATTCTGATTTAATCTCAGAATTTAAACACATTTTAAATGTTGATCTCACTCCCTATTTTTGAACTACTCGTGGCCCTAATCCTCTACCGTACCTGCTTGTCCTGTTTGTCCTGGAAGGTTAAACACTAACTTTTAACGTTCAAAAGCTTCTTCCGGTTGGATATAACGAAAGGTTTTACTCCTCTGTGACTTTCCATCAGCATAAATACATTCATCACAGATATTTTCTGATAATAAAACATTTCTTATCAATGTCACATTTAGTTTTTTATTCAATGAGCTAAAAAAAATCACCTGTCAGTTGCATTTCTGAGTGTTTTTTTTCTTTGGTGTATTTTTGCCCATTCACAGTCAAATGTGACCTTGTTTGGGAGGAAAAAAAACGTTTACAAAAGAAGCACCAACGTATCTACGAACAGAAGCGTCAATAAACCAGAACGTGTGGCTCTTGGACATGTGCTGGGACGTCCCAAACGAAGGTCAGCTCAGCCGCCGTGCACCGTCATCGGCGGAGGACGATCGACAAAGAGATACGTGACAAACAAACCCCAAAAAGGTCAAGGGTCATTCTGGGAGAGGTGGATGCATAGAACAGCTGGACTGAGGAGAAATACAGTCTGAAATGAACTGAAATGTTGGGAACATTTTGACGAGTTCAGGCACAAGAACATAACAGTGACAATTTTTTTTCCCCCAGTGACGAGTCAGACATGTCAGAGGACTGATCACAGCAGGTGGAACGAAACTGGATGGCGTGAAAGCAGCCTGATTGTCTTTGACGTCTTTAGCGAGGCGGAAGAGACGCAGACACTTGAAGCAGGATCAGGAGAACGTTCTTTAACTCCATCAGGAAGCTTGTTTGACAAAGCAGGTTAGGGCTAAACCAGCTTCCCAGAACAAAGCCCTGAGGCATCCCGTGCATTCATCGGACGACTTTGGAATTCAACGTTGAGCCAGAATAAAATACGAACACAGCCTGCAACTTAAACTGCGTATGGAAACACAAGGGAAACGTCCTCTTATCAGTCCTCCGTCAGTCTACTAGTCCATCATTCCATCAGTCCTCCAACATGCTGACCTCTGGAACCAGGTCCTAACGCTCATCAGCGTGTGTCTGTGCGCTGCCGGTGTGTATATCTGTCCTGAGCGTGAATATTTATCAAAAAACAAAATCCTTCTGACAGAAAACCAGGAAACGGCAGCAAACAACAGTTGTACAAATGGGCCAGTGCAGTGTGTCTTCACAGTCCAGTTCATCGTTTCTGCAGAACGTCGGCAGTCTCTCCAAACGAGGACGGATTTCCTAACACACCGTTCATCTGTTTGTTCGTCAACAGAGTCATGGGTCCGTCCTGAGAGTCCAGGAGGTGGCTGAAGCTGGGAGCAGGTCTGTCTGTGTAGAAACCTGCACAGAGACAGAATGAATGAATGAATGAATGAATGAATGAATGAATGAGTGAATGTGTTAGTCTGTGGTGCTTTAACTCTGACGGTATCCCCAACATTCACTTACACAAATGTGTGTGAAAACCCGAGGCTGCTAGGCTAATACAACGCTCACAGGACGATTCTGCTGCGTTCCAAGTTAGTAACTCGCTGTGATGTAATTTCCTGGTGAAAACGGAGTGGTTTGCGTTCCACTCTTATCCCAACATAGTCGTCTTGTTCTAGTAGTCAGTGCGTCACGACGTTCCCACTGACGACAAATCAACCAGATGTGTTTGTACGACTGAACGAAATGAACGGAGACCTGAGTGATACACAGTGTTGAACAGTTTATGCTGACGCCATCCGGGGTTCTGAGTTGGACCTTACAGGTCGGCCGTCCGAGGTGAGACACACACATTGACTTTATTTTCTTCACAAAAAAAGATTTACAGACGGTGAAGTTTGACCAGTGACAGTCATCGATGCAAATAATGCTCGATTTCATTATTGACCTGTTATTGTCTCCATCAGTTGTTAAGTTGTTTGACAGAAAACGGTCACAGATATCCATTGTAACTCCCCAAATAAGAAAGTAAGGTCACATGAGGTCACATGATGCCTCATCAACAATCTGACCACAAACCAAAGAGCTGCAGTTCACCACAAGTGAAACATTCACGATTGTGAAGCTGCAATCAGAACGCTCGGACTTGTCTCATTAAAGAAACATTCCAAACGATGAATGTTATAAATAACCAATGAATGTGTGAAGACTCACTTGAGTGGCGACGATTTCTGCTGCTACGTCTGCGACTCGACTTCCTGCTCTAGTCCAACCACCGTGCGGATGCTTTTGATTGACAGGTACATCTCTTCCTCGGGGTCGTAGTAATAAAACTTACTCAGGTAGGAGATCAGCGGTCTGCAAGAGGGGGGAGTGGGAAACAGTCAGTTCATGGCAGCAGTCGCCTGTTGTTTTAATTTGAACATTCAGAACATGTATGAGGTGTGAGAATTAGAGTTTCTCATCAAAAACAAACAGACTGTGCGGGTGCAGGTTGCCCTGTCCCACAGGTGTGTTAACCATCCCATGACGGAGTACCTGGGCAGTGGAAGCTCCTGGATGTGATCGATACGAACTATTTGTCGGATGCAGAAGCGACAGAGGTGCTGCAGCGACTTGACATTGCTGAAGCGAGAGACGGGATAGAGCAGCTGGACCGGGGTGGGAGGAAGTCCTGAAACAGACACCGCAGAAACACAGAAACACAGAAACACAGAAACCCATCAGCCAAGGAATCAGCCATCAGAGCTCAGTTGAGTGTATAATGATAATATACGATATTACACCATAAGCCACAATACTATACTATGATAAACAGTGGTGGAGCCGCCAGGGCCTTCAGGGCCTTCACTGCAGCCCTAAACATCTAAATATCTGAATACCACACTTATGTCCATTATCATTTCCATGAATACATATTATATCATTCCTAATGGTCTGTTCCTTTCCTTTCATAACTTTTCTCCTGGTTACGCTGCTTCCAAACGTGTATTTTCGACCAAATGTACTCATCCAATCACATTTCACCAGTTGTTGCTGGTCAAAGAAGTCTCCCCCGAGGTCTTCACAATCAGTTCTACAGGCCCTGTAGCACAGAATGAGTGTCGACCAAACTGTTATTTTAACCAATCAGATTGTGAGTTGAGGACCCCCAGGCCTTCTAGCAGGTGACATCATCACATTCACTCCCTCTGATTGGACAGTCACAGACGGTGTAAACCAGAGCTAGCAAACGACACCTGTTGGAGTTGAACGCGCAAAAAATGTAGTTGAAGTGATTTAGAAGCTGTTTTGTCACCAGACATGACATTTTCAAGACTTTACATGAAAAACTGGACATTGTTAAGAAAGGTCGGGCAGCTCCGAAGCAAGAATGTCACAGTCTGGAAAAGACTCCAGCGTCTGGGAGCGGAGAGGACTCAGTGTCGGCAGTCATCAGAGTAGTTTCCCATGAAATATCATTTCGTGTTGTTTACATTTTCTGTTCTACGTCCAAGGAGCTGCTGTCCTAATGGTGCAGTTTGCACCTACGAGACTTGCGGAGATCCGCTTTGAGTGGGCGCGGACCTCTGAGAAGTCCAAAAGAGAGAGTGGATCTCCAGCTGAGAGACCAGATCACAGAAGGAGAAGAAACATAGGGAAATGACAGAAAAGGACTTGTCCATGGACATAAAACACACAGATAATTTCTACCTCAGAGTCACTGAACTCTTCTTGAGGACCTTGTGTACAAATAATCAGGATAATCAGGTGTAAAATGCTATTTTCCTAAATGTTTCAGTTTTACGAGATTATTGATGCTTTTATGTGTGTAGTATGAGACTGGTGAACCTTATTTCTTCATTAATGTCATTTATTCTGTCTACATGAGTTATCTATGTGATGCAATAGTCCCTTATACTGCATTTCTGCATAATGAGATGGTTTCCATAGCGACTGAGGGCCTGGGTGCAAAATGCACAGCCGCCACTGCACTGTACTATACCTACAGTATGTAGCAATAACCCAGTTTTTGTTCATGGGCAGCACAGGGGATCTTTTAGATTCAATGGATCATGTCTCTGCGCACAAAGGGAACAGGCAACAACGAGTTTTAAGATATGTATTTATTGACTAAATACTAATAACACACGTATGATACTAAAATGACAAAACACAAGACAAACAAAGAACAGACACCGAACGTAAAAGAAGACAAAAGGTAAACTCGGGGTGATGGTGATAGGAGAAAGTTATTGATCAATTATTAATCCCTTAATAATTGAACTAATGACTAACCTATCGTATGTGAGAATCGCTGCTGATGAGCAGTGTGTGTTCGTGCGTGTGTGTGTGTGTGTGTCAGTTACTGGACTTTTGACATCAACTCTTATGAGCAGCTCAGAGATGTAACAGCCTACTTGACTTCAGGAGCTGAGGCTGGGACCCAGTGATGCTGGATTCTGCATGCGACGTCTCCAAAGTGGGTTGTCCTTGAACGGCGTCGTGTTCTCCAGATGTTTGGTCCTGCCGATGGCGCTTCCTGATCAGCGACTTAGT
>CAAKHB010007818.1:49494-60427 GCA_901007665.1 Aeoliscus strigatus
TTCATGTCACTGGACGTTGACAATTTATGGTCAGATCGGATGAAATCAGATCAGATGAAATCAGATCAGATCAGATCAGATGAAATCAGATCAGATGAAATCAGATCTGATGGAATCAGATCTGATCAGATCAGATGGAATCAGATCTGATCAGATCAGATGGAATCAGATGACACCAGGTGAGATCAGATCAGATCAGATCAGATGGAATCAGATCAGATCAGATGGAATCAGATCAGATGAAATCAGATCAGATGAAATCATATCAGATCAGATGGAATCAGAACAGATCAGATCAGATGGAATCAGATCAGATCAGATGGAATCAGATCAGATGAAATCAGATCAGATGAAATCAGATCAGATGAAATCATATCAGATCAGATGGAATCAGATCAGATCAGATGAAATCAGATCAGATCAGATGGAATCAGATCAGATGAAATCAGATCAGATGGAAACAGATCAGATGAAATCAGATGACACCAGGTGAGATCAGATCCAATCTGAGAGGTCAGGCTGAAGCTGTCACCATCTGATGATGTCATCTCTTGCTGCCCTGTGAACATGAAAGCTGGAGCTACCTAACAGGCTGAGGCTCCGACGGGGGGGCGGCGGCGGCGTGGGAGGGTGGGGCGTGTTTGTCCCGCAGCGCCGTGAAATGTCCACATCCAGCAGAGACACCGTCTCACCTGAAGAGGGACACACAGGAAGAAGCTGCTCAGGAAATCTGTGTGTGTGTGTGTGTGAGTGAGTGTGTGTGTGTGAGTGAGTGTGTGTGTGTGAGTGAGTGTGTGTGTGTGAGTGAGTGTGTGTGTGTGTGCTGCAGAGACATTAAAGCAGGATGTTTATGGAAAAGTTGCATGAAGCTCAACAGCCAGAATCACTGCGATAAAAACAACTCCACTAAATGAGGAGCTGCAGCACACACACACACACACACACACACACACACACACACACACACACACACACACACACAACAGATGAGCAGCCTCAGTAAACACCAGCACGTCATGAGATCAATAAAGTATCTATCAATCTATCTATGAGCACGATGTCTGGATTTTAAAGTCTCCAACCATCCTCATTCGTGTGTGTGTGTGTGTGTGTGCCTGCAGCAGCAGATCTGTTCAGTACACGTCAACCAGACAGACGTCTGCTGCCCACCAACCACTGGTCCATCCATCTACCAGGGGCGTGCATCTCTCCAACAAGATGATCCAATCCGTCTCTCCATACATTAGCTAAGGATTGATGATTCAGGAAGGATACATCCTAAAATGGTTCGGTTCGGTTCGATAGGGTTCGATTCTGATCATTGGGGGGGGGGGGGTATGATGCAGTCTGATAGTTCCTTGTTGAAAGTTGACATATGAGCGGATCCCTGGGACCCCAGTAAAAACAAGTGTTTGATGGTGGTGTGCTGTGACATGGTTATAATCAATGGATGTGTTCGTGTAAGTTCTATCTGAAGTTTAACAAATCTGAAAAGGTTTATGGCAAAACGACCGCCACAGTGGCATGACATACACAACTTATTGACAGAAGAAGCTGCAACACTTCCAACACCATTTCTGTCCATTCCTGCTGCTTCCAGTGCTCAGTGCCTTTAGTTTCAACCACTGTGTTACAGATTAGCAGTCAATACGTAACGTGATGATGTAATGATCATGTGGACTGCAAAGCTAAGAGCACAACACACACAGTTAATCATCAAACTAATAATCTAATCGACATATTCCCTCTTACCTGTTGAGAACACTGAAGGAA
Source organism: Aeoliscus strigatus (assembly GCA_901007665.1). Taxonomy (NCBI): domain Eukaryota; kingdom Metazoa; phylum Chordata; class Actinopteri; order Syngnathiformes; family Centriscidae; genus Aeoliscus; species Aeoliscus strigatus. The sequence goes on from CAAKHB010007818.1 coordinate 51,268, forward strand.
GGAAAACGTTATGGGCCTGAACTAGAAACTCAGCGATGTGTTACTGCAAAGCCAGAACGCACCATTTCTTGATGGCTACTAGAAATCGACAGGACATTGTGAGTTCGAACCAATCGGGTTAAACTAAACTAAATTGTATTTGACTGATTTTACTGGCTTTACACAGCATTTTCTATTTATTCTGAAAGGAAGTACATTGGACGGGAGTCAATCGGTGACTAAAATGCATTGCCAGTGTCATTCAATCACCTGTTTTAAATCCCCATTTAAGACACATGAAGAGACAAAGATTAACAAGTCTGAAGTTGTCACCGCGTCATCACATTACATTGTCTGTGAACTCCACCAAAATATATGAATCAATATCAGTTTAATTAATTGTATTACTTGCAAAATATCATGTATGTTAAAATCAAATTAAGGCCAGTTTAACAACTATCAAGACACAAATGAACACGATGTCAACTTTTACATGTACAGAATATAAACAATTCTAAGACTAAATGTACGTACAATATACGTATGTTGTCCACCGTTTCATCAACAAAGCTGTTTAAAAAGGCCGCCTGCCCTAAATCATTCTGTTGGCGTATCCGTGGGACGATTTTGGCAGCTGGCGCATGCACAGATCGAGTACTGACAAAGGGAACAAACACTGGAAGAAGAAGAAGGAAGAGAATGAACGGTCACATCCCATTCAGCAGCTTCTGAACGCAACACGGTGAGCCGCCATTGTTGTTGTGGTGGTGGTTGTTAGCCAGTTAGCGCATGTGGGCTAAGGAGAGGTGGAGCTATGACATCATCAGCTCAGGAAAGACGGTTGGACACACACAGGAGAAACGCTCTCGTCTTCACATTACTACATTACTACACATGAATTTTTGGTAAATTTCTTTGTCTTTCAGCAAAATAACTCCAAAACTTGTGAACGTATTTTAATGAAATGTTCAGTAACTGCTGCTAATGGACGAGAACCAGATGATTAAATGTTGGTGGTGTTCTGGAACCTTCTGGATCCAGGAATCTGTTGAAGGATTCTTCCTCATTTTCATCATCTGTGTCTAGAACTCCACAACAGCAGCAGTGGACTGTCTCTGTGGACCAGTGGTTAGTGGGTCTGTCTGTTCACACAAAGGTCGGGGGCTGGAGCCCACCCAGGGACGGAGGGTTGTTAATGGTTTTACTATTACTTCTGTTATTTACTATTACTTTTACACATTTTACTATGGTTTTACTACTATTTAAAACAATTGTATTAATGACTAGGTGACTATTAATGACATCCTGCTAAAATGTTTTGATGATCAAAGAATTTATTAGTTGGAGAAAATGAATGGTTTCAAAGATCCGGTTCCAAAACGCTGGTTCATGTGGATGAAAGGTCCCTACGATAAAAAACAATCTACCTGTCGCCGTGTGGACGTGGCCTCGGTGTCTTTGACGATCCTGAGACCTAAATCAAGTGTGAGGGTTTGACTCATGCAGCAGCTTCTTACCGGTGAAAGCAGAGAGGGAGGCAGAGAGGGAGGCGGGGGAGAAGGCACTGTGCGCCCTGGTCAGTCTGGGCTGGTTGTGGCTGCAGAGCAGACGCCAGGACGGCAGCAGAGAGACACAGCAGAGTTAGGAAGCAGAGAAGAAGAATTAGTAGCGACACACGACAGTCAGCGTGTTATTGGTTTTAACCCTTTGACACACCGATACCTTCACGTCACTGAGACGTGTCCCCTACCCTAGTTCCCCTACCTGGGGTGAAGAAGGAGGAAACATCCACTGGGTCCTTAGAGTGCAGAAGTAGCACTTGACAGCCACGTCCCTGTCATTACGGTAATGACTAATGACTGCTGGCCTCCAGCAACAGAGTGAATGAGATTACCGTAATGACAGCAACATGGCTGTTGTCAACTTTCAGGAGGCAATGGACGTTTTCTTCTTCTAACGCACCTCTTCACCCCAGGTACAGGAACCAAGTGACACTTCTCAGCTTTCAGGAACCGTTTGACGTTTTCTGATGCGAATAGTAATTGCGGTACTCCAAAGTATGCTAGCAGGAATGCAGTGCTGGGGATACTGTCAGTGTCAAAGGGTTAAATGAAATCTTCTGAGAGTGAGTGAGTGGAAAGAAAGTCCTGAAAAGGTTGTGGTGTTAGCAGTGAAGTTAGGAGCAGGACGGTGGAGGAAGATGCTCTGACAGAGTCCAGCTCTCTCTGAGGTCTTACAACGTCCCTCCCTCACCTCCCTCCGACTCCTGACCTGTCTGTGATCACTGACACATCAGTCCACCTGTGTCAGTCCAGTATTTGTCAACATTGGACAAATGAGATTAACTGGAGACCAGTTCCAGCTAATGCCCGTTCCTCACAACATCCTCTGGTCTGTCTGTGGAGGTTCTCGGTCATACACGTCACGGGACCTCGGGTGAATGAGGGTTCATTCGGAGGAAACTGTTTGTTGACATCCCAGAAGCTGCTTCAGTTCTGAGACAACCAGCCTGGAGTTCTGGGGCTTTTACTCACACAGAGAAGTGAGTTTCAGGTCCTATTTCATTTGTTTGCTCGTAGACGTTTTGCCGACATCGTCTGACGTCTTCAAGCATACGAAGTCCAGTTATCTGGTGGGTTAAGACGAATTAACGACGCATCACAAATTAACCCACAAGATACCATGACCTGGATGACGGAGAACCTTCACAGCATCTGTCTCCCCCAATGGTCAGGTCAGAGTGGAGAACCCACTCACCTGTCTGCTTCGGGCTCAGGACCAGCAGCGCTCGCCATGTCCACCAGACTTCCAGCAGAAGATACTGAATATGTCACTGAGGGTCTCTTGTCCAGGAGATGATTGGAGCCGCTGCAGCTTTTAGTCCGGAACAGTCTGCTCAGGCGGATCTTTAATGAGCCCCTTTTGGACTTGCCCGGAACTTTGAGGGCCCTGTCCCCACCCACGGCCCGGCCGGTGGGGGTCCGCGGCGCGCTGGCGCACCGCTCAGACCGCCTCCTGGGTGTGGACGCCCGGCTCGGATTCGGGCTTGTGGCCCAGGGTGAGTTCTGCACCGGGGTGGCAGACGGTGACACGGCTGGAACCTGGGTGGTGGGAGCCTCGGGGTGGGATGGGGAGTTTATGATCTCAGTCATTGTGTTGCTTATGATGACAATGTTAGGATTTCAAGAGTTGTTTGAACTAGGACTGCACGACATGAGGAACCTTAGTGATCAGTGACAATATTCAGAACGGTGTTGACGATAAGTCGCTACTGTTCAGAAAAAAACATAATAAACCCAAAACACTTGATGGATTTTTTTATTGAACTCCAGGACTTTTACACCAAACAAGAAATTGGAAATTTTTCATTGAAAACACGCTTCTGAAGCGTGTGTGTGTGTATTTATATATACATGTATGTTTCATTTAAAATAACAATAGAAAGGTGACCTACAATGAGGATAAATTTGAAATATCTCTCTTCATTGATCCTCAGTTGGACTATTTTTTCCATGTTTAGTCACATGCTCTTATGTAATAAGGATCAGATGGTTTATGTGCAGTCATAGTTTCAGTCATTAAGATAAAAGTAACTTCACGTTGCTTGAGTTGCTGAGGCCGAAACAGTTTCTGTTGACTGAATATAATCGAATCGGATGATTTGACCGTTGTTGTTACAACCTCGATCCAAACAACTCTTCGTTCTTCTTAATACTGAGTACGGTGACCCGTTCATGTTTGAATCATTGTTGTCAACTGATCACCATAATCCATACAGTTCTTAAAGTCAGGGGTCTACAGCCCTGGAGTCTTACCTGTCCTGTGGATGAGCGCTGCGCCGCCCCCGGTGCCGCTGCCGGGGCCGGGGCCGGTACCATCTCCACCGCCTGCAAACTGCTGATGGACAGAGCACCGGACATCTTCTGGACGATTTCTCTTTTTCTATTGTCCAAAAACTCGCGGCGTCGGCTGTCGTCGTCAGTCTCCTCTTCGGGGGACTCGTCCATCCCCAGTCCGCCCCCCAGCCCCTCCAGCACCAACAGAGCATCGCTGGTCTGTGTCGGGTCGTCGCCGGCTTCGACCCCGTCCCCCAGCGGCCCGTGTGCCCCCTGACACGAACACTGCGGTAGCTCCCCGGCTTTGAACAGTATTTTGGGCACCGCACCGACCCCGAGTTCCCCGAACCTCCGGGCCAGCTCGAACACGGCCCCCTCCCGGTCCTGGCCGCCGCATCCCCAGGTCGAGTCGATCACGGCGAGCGGCTTGGACCTATCCGACAACAAGGGCCACTCGGGCGGGGTAGTGATGAGTGCATGTCGGCGGCACAGCTCAGGAGCAGCCGGCACATCCGAAGGATGCGCTCCCCACGTCCGGTCCAGAACGTCCTGCTGCACACCCCCCGGGTCCAGGGTGTTGTTGTTGTTGACAGCCGAGTCTCCGGCCGTCTGGTCCAAACCCAGAGCGCTCCTCCCCTGGTCCCGACGATCCAACTCCAGAATCCCCTCTCCGGAGAAGACCAGCAGCTGAGGCCGGAGGCCGGGGCTGGGGACGAAGCCCGGGGCCTCCATGGGGCTCTGCGGCGGCGGAGGCGCGGACAGAGGGGCTCGGCTCTGCGACGCCCCGGTGTCCGGTGCGGCCGTGCCCTCGCCGCTCGTCGGGGCTTTGTTCCGGCGGCTGCTGGAGTGTTCCAGGCCGCCTGCCGCCGGGTCTCGGCTGATCTCCAGCCTCGCTTTGATGCCGCTGTGAGCCAGGACGTCCCTCCCCAGACCCGCCACCACAACACCTCCCGGTGGCAGATTGCCGTTCTCCGCGTCCAGGCGGTCGTCCTCCGCCGCGGACACCAGGCGCATCAACATGAAATCGGGCGACATTTCCTGCGCGTTGTTCATCGTCGTTCCTCTCGATCGCCAAAGCTGAGTTGTTCGGGCGCGACCTGCTCTCACATCGCGACGCGCCGAGATGCTCCCTGGAAGAAAGAAAGGGCCGAGCCGAGCGGGCTACGAGCGCAGAGATCGCTTTTCATCGCCCTCCTCGACGACCAGACGCCATCCATGGGTCCCAGATGCGGGCAGACAGAGCAGCTCGGCCCCCGGCAGCGGGCGGGGCCCCGGGTCAGACATACGGGCTGATGGAGCCGGATAAAAGCCAGAGGAGTCTCCGGTCAGTGACCACAGTCTGTTCCCAGCCAGGCCCCACCCTCCTCATCCTCCTCCTCTCCTCCTCCTCCTCTCCTCCTCCTCCTCCTCACCCCCAGCACAGAAAAACACTTCACGAGCAGCGATGATGATGTTGACAACTATCAATCATATTTTTGGTTTCATATCACAGAGGATCATCCCGACTTCACATGACGCCACATGTCCAAGTGGTCCCTGTAACAATATATGTAAATATAAAGATTTTTTTTAACCCAAATTACATTTTAAACCATCATCTTTATATATATATATATGATTTGTAGTGTCGCCTTGAATTTCTGTAATACTGTTTACACTTTGAACTGCGTGTGTATGAAAGGTGCTGCATATATTATATTATATTATATTATATTATATTATATTATATTATATTATATTATATTATATTATATTATATTATATTATATTATATTATATTATATTATATTATATTATATTATATTATATTATATTATATACGCCAGAAAAATGTACAAGTGAATAGTTTTTCATAGTGACAGCCACACACAGCAGTGTTTCCAGTTTTCCCAGCAGGGGGCAGCATACAGCTGCCTGCGCGCCCCAAAACAAAGAGACAAACCATCAATGGGAAACAGTCAGCTGATCGATCCCAGCCCGGAGGCCTGAAACCTTCCGTAGCAGCTTCTCCATGAGCTGCAGTGTCTCCACGTCTGTCACCTCTCACATGCAACCAGCAACTGTTTAACGTAATTTGTTTTTCTCTTTGTTAATTTCAGACACTATAATGTCCCTTGGGGAAATCTGGACATGTGGACTTTGCTGCTGCTGCACGTCACAGAAAGAAACAAACATTAAACAAGCATTGACAATGATTGACAACTAATTGATCATTAAAAGATAAACAGCAATGTCATGTTACATTCAATTAAATTACTGAATATGGTAAGTATTGGTATTAGTGTTACACTGCTGTTGAAAGGTTTGGAGTCACGTACAATTTTTTGACTAAATAGCAGTTTTTACAATAAAGATAACATTAGATTCATTGGAAACACAGTCTACATTGTCAGTGTGGTAAATGGCACTTGAAAATTGCACTAAATGAAACAGTTGTTTTTAACGGAACATTTACCAGTTTATCAGTGTATGGAGGCCATTTCCTGCCACCGTCACTCCTGTGTGCTAATGCTACATTGTGCTACCTAATCACGCTAAAAAGGCTAACTGATTATTAAAAGCCTTGTATATTTATGTACTGCTGCTGACTACATAGCAGCCCCAAATCTTTGAACTGTAGCGTACATCTGAACAGACACATAGTCTTCATGTTTAATTGTATTGTTTGTTTTGTCCCGATTCAGAGTGTGAATGAATGATAGTGATGTTAAGTGATAAGAAAAGATAATCCTTTACTACAGTTTGCCGCAGAAAACTCAAAAGCATAGCATTCTAAATAAATAGCACATATGTACAAGTTTTAGCGAAATACTCTCTGTGTTAGCATGCAATGCACAATGTATACAAGATAATGTACACTAAGGGTATTTTTGAGAAGAATAGTGATAGAGATGTTAGTATTAACATGTATGAACGCAACTTGGGATGAAAAGGTGACCTGTGTCACAACATCGATGCCGATACATTCACACTGGCATACGTAATACTACCGTAATTACGTGACTATTTGCACCATCCATTTCAAGTTTAATGAAAAATACCTTTACAGTACTCTACTCTAGAGATTACTCAGTAATCTCTAGATACATTTAACCATTTAATTTAGCTTTTCCATTTTCCATTTTTTAATTTCTATCTCACCTGACTGCACGTGACTGGCGCAAGCATACTTTGGAGTACCGTAATTATGCTACCAGATCAGAAAATGTGGAGCAGTTCCTGAAAGCTGAGAAGTTGCAGCTGTTTCCCCTACCTTGCATAAAGAAGGAGCTAAGAGAAGGGGAAAACCTCCATCAGTTCCTGAAAGTTGAGAAGCTGTCATTACGGTAATGAGGTTGCTGTTATTACGGTAATGAGGAAATGCTGCTAATGGACTAGAACCAGATGATTAAACGTTGGTGGTGTTCTGGAACCACCTGGATCCAGGAATCTGTTGAAGGATTCTTCCTCATTGTCAGATAGGGACATTTTCATCATCTGGGTCTAGAACTCCACAACAGCAGCAGTGACTGTCTCTGCGGACCAGTGGGTAGTGGGTCTGTCTGTTAACACAAAGGTTGGAGATTTGAGCCCACCCAGGGACGGAGGTTGTTTTTGGATTTAATATTGAAATAACAAATATAGATTATGATTTGTGTAACAAAGCACGATCTCTCACTAATAAATTCATAGCGCCCATACAGCTGCATCGCCCTCTATGGGCACACCAATAAGCTGCAGCTTCCTTTCACCGGCTTGACCAAGGTGTTTGAAGTCGGCAGAGCCAGGAAGGTGTTGGTTTACAGAGACTCATCCGACACCAGAGTCTCCTGTGCTGGTATCACGGTCAGAACAGGGAGGAAGTGACGGGCACACGAGGCAGTCGACCAGGTAGCAAGGCTGAGACATGGCATCTTAGTTGGGTCGGTGGCAGTTGGACGAGCTGGTCTTGGTAGCCACAATAGTCTCATTATTACAGTGCTCGAAAATATGCGAGCCTGAATGTAGCGCTGGGGCTACCATTGGTGTGAAAGTGTCCAACGTCAAATGGCAGAAAACATCCTACGGCTAGAAGACAAAGTAAACATCCAACGGTTCCTGAAGGTTGAGAACAGCCATGTTGCTGTAATTACGGTAATCCCATTCACTCTGTTTTATTCATTTATCCCATTCATATCTGTTTTATCACTTAGTTTTATCTGAAAGTGAGGAAAAAAGACTTTGCCTGGGAGGAGGTCAAACTGAGGTCAAACTGAGGTCAAACTGAGGTGATGAGGTTAAGTGTGTGGCGATTTTGTCAAAGTTTCACCGACGGAACTGGAAGGGGTTGTTTTGATGCTGAGAGACAGGTAGGTGGCACTGCAGGACTCCAGAGCAGAGCCAGGGAGGCTGCTAATCCCTCCAGTGTGTGTGTGTGTGTGTGTGTGTGTGTGTGTGTGTGTGTTTGTATGTGTGTGTCAGTAATCACACTAACAACCTGCTAGTAGAGCTGAATATTAATGTGATGCAGCCTGGAGGTCAGAGGTCGGCACTTTTATTTGTTTCATCCTTTACTGTTATGAACCAGTGAGATTCTGTGTGTGTGTCATCTATCATCCATCATCTGTCATCATCTATCATCTATCATCATCTATCATCCATCTATCATCATCCATCCATCATCAGTCATCCATCCCTCCATTATCCATCCTTCCATCCATCATCTATCATCCATCCATCATCTATCATCTATCATCCATCTATCATCATCCGTCTATCATCATCCATCCATCCATCAGTCATCCATCCCTCCATTATCCATCCTTCCATCCATCATCTATCATCCATCCATCATCTATCATCTATCATCTATCATCCATCTATCATCATCCATCCATCCATCAGTCATCCATCCCTCCATTATCCATCCTTCCATCCATCATCCACCGACCAGCTGTCTGGAGGAGAAGGTGTGACCAGGTGACCATACCTGTCGTTTCACAACAAGTGACTGATCCACGTCTCTGCCTCATGCCAGACTCACTGCAGCACCTACAGGAAGTGTGTGTGTGTGTGTTGTGTGTGTGTGTGAAAGGGGGATTCTCAGAAACAGGTTGCCATGGCGACAAAAACAAGGATTCTTGGCTGCATCCCTCTTCTCAGGTTCTGTCCATCCCTCTCTCTCCTCCTTCCATCCTCTTTTCCTTTTCTGTCTTTCATTTAAGTGTCTCTCAGTCAACCAGGACTTTGGTGAACACACACACACACACACACACACACACACACACACACACACACACACACACACACACACACACACACAGGCATTTCTACTCTTTTCTTTTCCCGTTACACATTCATTACACGTCATGAACCACACACACACA
>CAAKHB010007819.1:0-20250 GCA_901007665.1 Aeoliscus strigatus
GTGGCTGATGGATGTTCCACTTCAGAACTGGTATCCATAGCCACTCTTTGAGATGATCTGGCTGAGCGGCTTGAGCTATGAAGAACAGCAGTGGGGATAGAGCATTTCCTTGATATATGCCACACCTGATGCTCACCTGTGCAATTGGCTTTGAGTTGGCCTCCAGAGTCATCTTCCACAGCCTCCTGTTGATGTTATACAGCTTTAAGCATTCCAGTGTCCGTGTGTGGCATTGAATCATAGGCTTTCTTGTAGTCAATCCAGGCAGTGCACAGGTTGGTGTTCCTGGTCTTGCAATCTCGGGCAATTGCCCTGTTGACCAGTAGCTGGTGTTTGGCTCCTCTGGTGTTCATGTCAGGCCCTGGTGCTGTCCAGCTCTTCATTTTGGACACTCTTGTTTGGATGTCTGCTAGCGTGATGACTACTGGCTCTTGTTCTGGTAGTTGGCTGTGTTTTACCTGTAAGGCACTCAGCCACTGGGCATTAGTGTGATACCCCAGATACCCCGCCAGTATTGCTCAGTCTCAGGTGGGTCCGTTGTCACCTTGTTACCCTGCCATTGAGAGTAGACCTTAGCTGGGTTGGTGGAGAACACCTGGTTTATTCTCCTCCAGTGCCTCAGCTGTTAGAAGACTGACTTCTCTCTGTGCCGCCATGATTTTAGCCTCTAGCTCTAGCGCTCCTCCATGGGGCAACCTTCTGGCTACTCATTCTGTTGATCTAGTAGCCGAGCATCTCCAGGGTTACTGTTGCTGCTGTGTACATCAGCTGATTGGTCTCAGTGATGGTAGTGGTAGGGATAGTTAGCAGTGCATTGTACAAGTCATCTAGTAGAGTAGTATATATATATATATATATATATATATATATATATATATATATATATATATATATATCCAAACCTCCGCTCTCCTCGTGTCATTTATGACGGCACCATTGTCATTCATTAGTCACATTAACACTGAGACAAAGTCACAGAACCCATCAAGAACCCACAGTGTGTGAAACACTTTGGATTCCTGTGCGTCCACCTGCTCTCTCACCCTTTAAAAATGCTTTGTCTACCTTTTTGATGTTTTTAGCTGATGAAGGTACAAAATGTTCTGTGACTTTGGACAAACTTGTCTGTGTAATGTCAAATGTAAATGTTCTCTTCTTTCTCACTGACATTACCTAAAAATTGCTTTTTAGGACACATTTTAGATTAGCTAGAGGTGACGATGTGAAGCCTAAAATGCTTTTACCTGTTTGTGGTTGTATCATCCTGGGGGAAAGACTGAGATGACTGAGAAACCCAGTGTTGTAGCGTGTGTGCGTGTGTGTTTTAACGCATGGTGAATATCACAAATGAGCATATAAATAAATGAAAATGTAAGAAAAACCCAACCCAGAATATTCTGTTTAAAATGAGAAATAAGGCACTTTATGCTTTATAATTCACAACTCTGCCCCAATACATGTAGAAAAACACTGCAGAGAAAGTAAATAATTACATGTCTAGCATTTTTCTTAAATGTATATTCTACTGTTTATTCTTCCTCCCCTCAGTATTTAAGGTACAAGAACATCTAAAACACTGACAACCACCTGCTCAAAGTGTTAAAAATTTCGGAAGTGTCTGTCTTCCAATTGTTGAGCAGCGATTTTCTTTCTTCGAGGCAGCTCTTAGTCCCCAGCATGTATCATGGTTGACAGCCGAAACCCACTAACTAGAAGTTTTAAAATCTCTGACTTCCAATTGCATCATTTCAAAAACATGGTGTGAACCACCCCCAGTTGTTTTCCTCAGATGACAGAGTTGGAGAATGAAGCGGTGACAGTAAACAATAATAAAAATAATGTATGGCGCCACTTGTCCTTGGTCTCTGAAAACACTCGTCTCTTTCACCTTCACCCTCATTAATTCACCAACTCTGATAAGTGAGAGAAGGAGTGAAACAAGGGAGAGAGGACATTTCTCAAAGAGAATAGAGCGCCCCCCCATCCCCATCCACCCTACAGTACCAGACAGAGGGAAGTAAACATGTATCAACACATAAATATTTAAATGGTTCATTAGATGCTGTCTGCTGAGGAAACTAAGGAGAGCTCAGGGATTCGGCTCCAGCAGCAGATATAAAGTCAAACCCGCTGAAAGACAAATCCTTTTCTTTCAATGAGAAGATGGAGTGTTTGAAGGTGTTGAATTATGTATATGAGTATGTCGATGGATGCATTACACATGCACACCCACAGTGACTTATCAAAATGTCCTAAAAACATGCATGTGAAGCAAATGATTCAGCTCATCAAATGGTGACTCCCATGACATTTTTGCATTGTGCAAGTGTGCTTTTTTGTGTGTCATCTCCTCCATGTTTTAAATAATGCACATATGTCTTCTTGTGGCAGTTTGAAATATGACAAGAGATAAGGTGGAAATAGGTTGACAACCATAAACAGGGAGAAAATTGTGTGTGTGTGTGTGTTTGTGTGTTGTGTATTCATGTGTGAAGATGACAAGCAAAGCAGTGAAAAATGTAACCATGGTGTAATTATATTAAAGGAAGTCATGTGAAATCAGGTGTAATTTTATTCAATTCATTTTATATTGGCATGTTATTAATTATGAAATACATTTTAACATCACTCTCTCTTCTTCATTCTTTATCAGTTTTTTTTAGCTGTCTGATGTACTTTGCTGCACCTGAAGTAAACAACTCTGACGTCAGAGTTTTAACATGAGTTCTGTGGTAAAAAAAAACATGATCTAATATTCTATTCGTGAACAAATATTGTTAAGTCTGAAATGTTTTCAAAACATATTGGAGAGTTTTGTTCAGCTCCCCATTATGTCTCCATCAGTGAGCCCATTGTGGGACTAGATTGTTGCTGTTCAACACAGCTGTTGTCAGGCAACAAAGCAACAAAAACAAAAACATCTGCTTCTGCCTCTTCACCCTTTGTTCAAGTTTATGTTGACCTTCAGACTTATCTAGAAAATTAGTTGTGCAACTTCTGTAGTAAGGGGCGGACAATGTTTTCACATTGTCACCAAATGTGTAGCCAAACCTGCAAGAACAGCTTGTGGGCAGAATATGGGAGGAACAGCTGGTTGACCAGAATCTGCCTGTGGTTTGCAGCAGTCCGAGAGGGGAACAACTGAGGTCTGCTAATAAAATGAGAAGTCTGTTAGAGGTGAGTCCTTCCCTGGGAGAAAAAAGAGACGCACCTCCTCAGCGCTGAGCTTTACAGGGTCACAGAACCGATCCAGCAGGGATGTCTTCCAGAGATGTTACTGGAAAATAAAGATGCTGGTGTGGCAGTGGCAAGGAACGGTAAGGAAAGATTCCAGTGCTGTGAAGTTCTCACATCGAGGAAGAGCTCAGTTATAATGGAAAAGGTCGAGTCTGGAGCCAAATCGAGACACAGAAGGCACAGAGAAAAAACAACGGACAAGACGATGAAGCACAAGATGGGGACAACAATGACAGGATGAGAGGAGAGTAATTTATCAGGTGGGAAACTTGAGGATCACAAACACAGACTATCAAAATAAAACAGTACGACAAGACAAATGAACTGAACCTAAACACAGACACCTTGGCACAGTAGAGTCCGGTACCAGTATGAAAAACACACAGTCTGCAGGTGGGATTGGAACCATGAGCGAGGACAACGCTGCAGAGATTCTCTGAGCAGGTAGAAGGAGATAAGGGTTTGCTTCTGGGCTGTAGGAAGCAGCTGACAGCTTGAGCAGAGGACAGATGAGAGAAGTCTGTGTTCAGAGTCTCTGTGACAGCAAGGACGACTTTCTCAGCTGTTGGGGACGTCTTTGACAGCTTTGTCCCGAAGGTCGTTCGGAGAGAGGTGGAAAGACAGTAAAGGGCTTTTTGAACTACACCTCTGTCAAAACATTGTAATGAAGCTCCTAAAAATGGTAACAACTTGTGTATGTTGAGAGAGGTGTTTCCTTCACACAGAGATGATGCAAAGTCCATCATTTATCAGTGAGTGGGTACCACATTCATCTTAGCAACCAAAAGGAAATGAAGAAAAAATGAGACAGTTTGGGGTTTTAAAGGCCAATTATAATGAGTAACCACCCCTTTGAATTATAAGCAGAATTGTAATGGTGGCCCTGGGCCACTTCTTAAATGGTGCTGCAGTAATTTCCTGTGATAGCGTTGGGAGTGTAATTTGCCATTGTCAAAAAACGCACCTTCACCTATTTATCTCATGTAAAAAAACATCCTGTGTTCTGCTTCTGTAAATGCAAATTAAAGTGTTGTTCTGAGAAACAAATATTATCTCACAATTTATGTAAATCACCATAAGATCAGTACATGAAGTAACAACATAACAAATGTTAGCTAAAACAACAAATAATGCCAAAATTATTTATTGAATGTAGCTAAATATAAATATGACAGTTTGTTACCAAGGCCATATACTTTTTAAACACGGAATTGAGTGTGTTACTGTGACTTTTAATGTTCACTGAGACTGAAAATCCTGACCATTTCCTTTCTTTACTTCAAGTTTTCATTAGTAGCATAGTGTCCGTGGCCAACTCATTAGGTGGTAAATACTTCCATACACAATTTTTTTATGGCTGCTCCATTTACATTCATTCAAACTGATTTTTTTCCCACACTGCAACTGAATTAGACTTCGTTTGCCATGAATAGTAACCGGAATCCCTGGGCTGTCAATTATCTCCTCTTCCTTCTATCTAATGTGTCCGATTGTCCTTGAGATGACACACTGAACTCTGATTCCCCCAATGGGCTAGCCAGTGTTTCCAGCGTTGGATCGTGAAAGTTAGTATATACGGGCAGAGGACAGAGTATATTACATATGTCAGCACTGTGCTCATCCATGACATGAGATCCACTGAAGAACAACTGTTCTGTTGAGAGGTGTCTGTTCAGCACACTGCGGAAGTCAGCATGCTTGTAGCAGGAATGAGTGGGAATTTGATTTGGGCAACAAGGCAACAATTTTCGCCCCGGCTGTGGAACACTGGACCAGCTCTATACCCTCCGGAGTGTGCTTGAGGGTTCATGGGTGTTTGCCCAACTGGTCCACATGTGTTTTGGGAACTTGGAGAAGGCATTTGACCATGTCCCTCCTGGCATCCTGTGGGAGGTACTCCTAGAGTATGGGATCTGGACCCTTTGCTAAGGGTCGTACGTCTCTATATGACAGGAGAAGGAGTTTGCCGGCAGTAAGTTGGACCTGTTTCCAGTCCATGTTGGCCTCCGGCAAGGCTGCCCTTTGTCGTTGGTTGTGTTCATTATTTTTATGGATTGGCCGGGGTCCAGTTCAGGAGCCACTGAATCTCTGCTTTTTGCGGAGGATGTTGTCCTGTTGGCTCCTTTGACCCAAGACTGAAGCAGCTGGGATGAGAATCAGCACTGCTAAGTCCAAGACCACGGTTCTCGAAGCAGAAGAAGATGGATGGATAGCCTGAGTGTAGCCAGAGTGTTCTTGGTTTGTAGTCCAGTTCAGAACAGAAGAGAAGATTCCAGGAGTAACAAACAACTTAGGGGCTTTCACACCTACCTTGTCCTATACGGACTAGGGATGTAACATGACGATTTTAATAATCGTGGTTATCGTGAGACTTATGGTAACATGATTTATGCCGGGACACGGAAGTATTTGAGCCAGCAATGAGGAACAATCTGCCACCAATGTTTGCACCAAATAAACACGTATGGGATCATTTCATCTGCACAAAAACTGACCAGGATGTTGGTGCTGATGACCAACAGACTTCCTTTCTGCAAAACCTGACCCTGTAAAGTCATGAGTACATCTTCAGGAAAACATCCAGCCCTCTGCTTCAATAACAAGGTAATGAATTAACATTTAACACCACAGGCAATGAACGTCGCCATAAGATCACATAAATAAATAAAATAAATACATTCAAACTCCTGCTGTACACCTTCAAGGCCATCCATAACCTTGCCCCTCAATATCTTCTTTCTTGACCTTCTCCACATCTCGACTCCATCCCGCTCCCTCAGATCCTCCTCCTCCATCCACCTCTCTGTCCCCTCTGCCCATCTTGTCACCATGGGGAGCAGGGCTTTCAGCTGCTCTGCCCCCCGGCTCTGGAACTCCCTTCCCATAGACCTCTGCAATCTGACCTCCCTGTCCCTCTTCAAATCCAAACTCAAAACCCACCTGTTCAGAATTGGCTTCTCTATTTGATTTCTGCGCTCCCCCACATCAGTTATTCCCTGTCGGGTTTGTTGATTTTATTGTGGATTTTATTATTGCTGATATTTTATTGTTGTTGTTTTTTACTGTTGCTGCATCTGCTTTTATTGTAATTGTACAGTGTCCTTGAGTGCCCTGAAGGGAGCGCTTTTAAATAAACTGTATTATTATTCTTTATTAAATACACACTTTTTTTCTTTTTGAGCTGAACCAATGACAGTGGGGGTTGGAGCTCTCCCTCTGATTCACGTGAACAATATTTGAGGTTTAAATTATCATTAATTTATTCATAAATGCATGTGTGTTCAGTGTTTGCAGAGCCTGAGCAATGTTTGACATAAAAAATTGGATTTGAAAAAAAATCTTTAAATTCCTTGTTTCCCTCCATATTATATATATTCTAGAAAATTACAGCTCTGGAAAAAATTAAGAGACCACAGCATTTTTTTCTGAAATCATCATCTCTGCTTGTATGACAGCAAATCCATTCCAGCATCTGTTGAATTCTTGCGCCAGGAGTGGAATAAAGTCACCCAAGAACAATGTGAAAGACTATTGGAGAGCAAGAAATAGTAACCATGAGCTGTCTGGTCTGTCCGACGCAGCACCATGGCCTGCAGCATAGCTTGCAGTCAATGTGTTTATTCATTTTGCTCAGTGGTAAAGCAGTGCTAACAAGCTAGTTTGAGTGCTTTGGTATCGTGACTACATCACACTGATGCCTCCTTCCAGCCAAGCAATGTCCAGTGCAGGGAGATGCAGCAGCAATAATGAGGACATAATGTCAGTAGATCATTGGTCCATTGGTCATGCAGCATGAAACCAGGACCAAGAGGATCAGATGTAGACAGTGGAGTTGGTGTTTCACCAACCTTGGTCTGGACCTTGGTTTGGACTTTTGGCAGTAAAACCAAAATACCCTAGAGTTGAGGGTCACTTAGAAATGACCTTATTTCTGAAAGAAAAGCGTTTTTTTCACTAAGAAACATGAAAGGAATCAGAAATCATGTCAGATATTGTTAATGTGGTAAACGTCTGATTTTTAATGTGTGGTTGTTAGCACAGCTGGAAAGTAATGATTAGAGAAGCTAGAAAACTGAAACTCTAAACTATGAAATTGTCTGTGTGACCCCAAACGTTTCAGTGGTAGTGTATGTCCACTTCAGGGCAGCGGCGATCCGTTTCTTTGAGTCCTTGAATGGTCCATTATACCCAGGAGGCCAGAAAACAGGAGAGAAGTGTGCTTAATGGGTGGTTCCTCTGGTGAAGCCCCAGGAAAAACTGGAGTCATTCGGTCGAGGCTCAGTGATGTAACCCAAGAAGCATCACACACCTCTGCTTGTACAAAGATTTCCATTTCCTGTGTGGTAATAATGGAAACATATGGAAGATGTCCCTCAGAGTCTACTTCAAATATAATTTAAATAAATAAATAAATAACATGTATTATACAGAGGAAAGAGGAAGACCAGTGTAGGAGTATGTGCTGTTCAGCAATGAATCCCTGAGGCGTTTGTTACAAGTTACAGCAGCTGGAATAGTCACATGAGAAACCTGTGATAATTATTAAACTGTGAAACGGTGAAGCAACAGAAGATGAAGGCCAATAATGCTGATTTGTTGAGTAGAGGTGAGAAACGGCTTTGTGCAGTCCATTGTTTGTCTTCCAGGATGGGAGCTGATGCCGAGGAGCTCCAGGGGGAGAGGTGGTTAAACACCTCCACAGGTCAACGTTTACCTCCACAGTGACCGGAGGTTCAGAAGGGACCTGAGCAGTGTTTGGATTCCAACACGCGAGTCAGAGATACGACAACTGATTCTTCATTGAGTGTGTTTCTCATTTACATGTAGTCAAAACAGTGAACGTGAGTGTTTTGAAACAATCTGCTGATGTAATAGCAGAATTCAGAAATTTTTTATATTTTTGATGTTTTGTCTTTGTTCTGTCTGATGTCTTTGTTCTATAACACTTGTATGTCTTTCTCTGCTGTGACACTGAAAACTTCCCTGGTGCGAAACAATAAAGTATTATCTTAATATTTTATCTTATTTTATGATGAACTAATTCTAGTAAATCGGCAAGGATTAATCAAGGTGTAGGTGTGGATTAAACGTTATTTTGTCAATTCTTCTCCATTTCTTTTTCTTCTGCGGCATACCACTTGTAAAAAGTCTTGTCCTCTCCATAAAGTTGAAAGAAATGTCATCATCATCATCCATTTTGCTGGTTTTTCCTGCGTCATATGTCAAGTTGCTACCGCCGTATTAGAAAACGTAACCAGATCCAAAGTATATGTGCATTACACGGTTTTAGCGCACAGCTGCCAGACGATCAGAAAAGAGTATTCAACCAGAACATGGTATAAACACATTTAATAAACATGTCAGCAGAGAATCATCATGATAAGGGAGGATTTAGAGTAAATGAACCAACTCTGATGCAGACGTCTGACACCATCAGATGCCAAGTGGAAAGTGGAGACACATCAAGTGTAGCCATGACACCTCTGCTGTTGTCAGCAAACCAGAGACTAGGTACCTTGCAAGTCACGTCCACAAAATATTCACATTCCTGATGCCCAAATGCAAAACTATTGGGGAATCATGTTATTATTTCATCCTGTCCAATCTATACAGTTGCTCGCAACACAGCTCATTTGCATTCAAACTCAAACAATCACAATGCAGCCACAATGTGTGTTTGTACAAAATTACCAGGGAATTGGATTCTTTCTTGTCCTTAGTCAGAGATATGCATGAAGAAATCGATCCCCAAAATAATTCTGAAACATGGCGGAGTGCAGTCAGCGTACTTTCCATATAGAGCACATCCACTTCTACACCAAAGTTCTGTGAGTCTGATTTGTTTTCTCCTCTTGTTGTGTTTGGCAGTGTTTTCTCTGCAGCCGCCAATTGTTTCTGGTGGCTAAAGCTCCTCAAACTAAATTACTACAGCAGCATCCCCAGCCTTTGATTCTTGATATGATAACTGATTGATTGCAGTCATTAGCGAGATAGAACTCCGGCCTGTTGGTTTCATAATTGTGCTCTGCAAGGCTGGAAGTTGTTGGCAAACTCAGGTAATTACGCTGCGCTTTCATTTTTCCACCGAGGTCCTGCAGGAGTCTAATAGGAACAGTAACACATGCTAAAATGACCTGGCATTATGGCTAATCTCTCTTCCAAAGCCAAAGCTCTCAGACTCTCCCTCCTCTAATAACAGACATTTGTTATCCCCTCTCCCACTCTATCAGCTACAGGGAGATTCCCTCTGTGGGTATTAGTGGGGAAAGTGAGAACTTGAGGACACCAGACATCCGAAGGGTTTCACAACTGGGACTAATCTGTTCTGAAGAGGAAGACGTTTGTACAGTAAGAAACCACTCATAAGTGCCATTGTGTTTCCTCAAATCGTGGGTTTATTTGACCTCATTAAGGTATCTGAAGATTCTACTCGTGTGAGGAAAACTATGAACCCAGCTGCAGCTTTCAGCTTTCTGCAGGGACATTAACACCATTGTAGGTCAGATGTGTACAGTATGTTGCATGCGCAAAGCGTAATGAAGGTCATGTGTCCACGACGAGAATGGACAGAACAGAAGATACATACACACACTAATGAGCTCCGGGTAGAAGAAGAATCACTGTAGCTCATAGACAACAGACAGCTGGAATCTACTGCTGGGACAGTGTTGGTGTGGTCTGAAACAACCAGCCGTTCTCTGACACCGTCTGACACCGTCTGTATGTGGAAACCAAGACTCTTAATGGAGAGTCAGGACCGAAGCGGGACATGTCAGAGGGAGCAGCATTGTCTGGGATTGTCACAGGATACCCCCTGTCACAGGATACCCCCTGTGACAATCATTATTTTCTCCTTCTCGCTCCTTCTTCACACCAGGTGGGGGATCCAAGTGCAGCTTCTGAGCTTTCAGTAACTTTTTGACATTTTCTGACAGTGGTCAGATAGTGTTATTGTAACATGCCGTGTTCAGGCAGTCCGTATACAGATCCAGATGGTCTGCAGATCACTTTATTCCAACAGTATTACCCACTCTCTTTCCTCTCTCCTGTTTGTCCGTCTCCTTATATGTTCCTTACTCAACCGTTGCTTCCACTGCAGTTATAACTATGGTACTTCAAAATATGGTAGCAATCAGTGTTAAAGAGTTAACACTATAGTTCTTTAAACATTTAAAACCGAATCTGTGCATCAGAAAATATCACCACACTGTTGGCATGGCAACTTCATTTTATGTTGGAAACCCAATGAAAAACTCACATAACCCACTTTACTCTTTTACATTCTTTGACATGTATTTGGTGGGAAAGGTGCAGCTGCTGCAATGACAAATGGATTTTTATGAATCACTTTGTGAACTACAAGGGTGACAAAGTCTTGTGTGGACAAACAAGGGTTAATAAAAGTCCTCCAGCTACAATCATATTCAGTCATGTTACTTCAACATCAGTGAAATGGGAGTAATTCAGTTCAAAATTGCAATCGTACCAGCATCACCTCTATTAAACCTACGCCCACACACACACACACACAAACGCATACACACTCAGCCATCTCACTCTTATGACATCAGAGCAATTACCCCCCACTACCAAATCATTTCTTACATCTGTCATCTACAGATGTCATGGTGCCTGCAAGCGTCATACATGCTATTCATGACCAAGCTGATCATTTGCTTTTTGAGTGGGAGCAAGTCTGTTATTGCTCAGCAACACATACACACACACACACACACACACAGAAACACACACACAAGCGATACGTCATGTGCTTCATCCTGTAAATTATGTATTAGTTTTGTCTATGCGTGCGTGGAGGGTGAATGTGCAATGTTCCAGTGTGACAGCATCAGCAATGTTAATACAAATCTGTGCTGGGGTTCATTTTGTAGTTATCAATGATTGTGAGGCTACTTGGCCTGCACGCCGATGGATGTGCAGCACAAACGTGAACGCCTCAGGAGGGCTGTAGTTCCACTGCTATGCTCTCAGCTCACTGACTCAGTTTTAGCCCCAACTGTTTCATGTTAGGGTGTTTCTGTTTGATTTGTGTTTCTGTGTTGTTTCTTTTGTCTTCTTCACTTTCACATTCTTGTGTCTCCACCAATCAGCTCCCTACCTTCCCTCATATATTTAATTTAATTTTGTCATATTCGAATTCAGTTTGTTTTATTCAATTTCATTCATAACATGTAATGGTAAATAGATAATAAATAAATAGTAAATAGTAATTCATCTCATTCATTTGCTTGACTTGCTCTCTCTATAATAGCCCATCTCCTGCTCTGTATTGTCACTGATCTGTTGACTTCCTCAAGACCTGGTGTGAAATGTTTCAGAGTGATGAAATGATTTGACAGTGCTGTCAGAAAAAACGGGCTGTACCTTCATCTTGTCACGTCTCTGCAGCTTCTCTGATGTCTCTGTGGTCTGATGAAAAATGAGACCTCATTACTGGAATTGTTGTTGTTGTTGTTGTGTGTTGTTGAAGGAAGAAGCTCCACAGTAGATGCAGACAACAAAAACATTATGAGATTTGTTTGCTGCACGAATAGATAGAGCAATGGATGCTAGTTCTCCTGGGCTTTAGCTTCCAAATGTAGAGTTCACGTCATATAGATGCTCAGCAAAGACATTTTATATCGGTGTGACACAATAACCTCAGTAAAGACTCTCGACTTCATATCGGTGCATCGGCC
This sequence comes from Aeoliscus strigatus, assembly GCA_901007665.1. Lineage (NCBI taxonomy): Eukaryota > Metazoa > Chordata > Actinopteri > Syngnathiformes > Centriscidae > Aeoliscus > Aeoliscus strigatus. Next base: position 11,937 of record CAAKHB010007819.1, read on the forward strand.
ATGCATCCCCCAAATGTGTGTGTGTGTGTGTGTGTGTGTTTGTGTGTGTGAGAGACAGGATTTTTAAATAAATAAATAAATGTTATGTCATGTTATATGTTACAGGTAATGTGAAAAAAATGGGAAATAAGCAAATTTCCCGGGTCATTTACATGGGTAATTGGCCAACAACCCATTCTTTCAGTTTGTATGGTTTAGAGTTAGGGTTAGCTAATGGCTCATTAGCTAGCTAGGTATGTTAGCTAGCTACCGCAGATACCAAATCTGCATCCACATCCACAACATAATAACATATACATTTCCCTAAAACGCACACATACACACACACACATACACACACACACAAACACACACTTGCACCACTTAATAACTTGTGTCCAGCCACTGGCCTGCTGTGCCCCCACAGGTCAGTGTGCGGAGCAAAGAGCCATTAATCATTCTGAGGGAAAGCGTGTAGGCAACCGTCAGCTGAGAAGCAGCGTTTTGTGGCAACGTTCATGTGTATAAAATATGTTGTCAGTGTAGATGTGTGCACACACCACACATCAAACACAAGCAGTCTGCACAGTCTGCTTTCAGTACATACTGTATACACATGCAAACTATCAACCCATCTATCTGCCCATCTCCTCTTCAGCTTCATGGGCCTTTTGTTGTCATGATGTGCGTAAACCTTCTTTCTTTCCTTCTGCAAATCATTTTTGCGCATTCGTCCCTGTCTTGTATTTTTCTTCTTCATTCTTCGCATACTCCCACCCCCTCACATGCATTATCTATTAGCTGTGGCTTATCAGGGTTTCAGTCCCGTGTAATGGGAGACAGGCGGTCCAGATTGCATAGCGTCACATTAATTTGCCGTGGCTAACGCTTCATACATCAGAGCGAAGAATCAACCTCCCCTCCTCCCCAGCGTCAATGCCGCTGACACAAGCAGTGAACGAGTACACGACTCGCCCTTTCCAGCACCCAGGGTTTCTTTTGTCTGCCAGCTCACATCAACAGCATGTCTCCTCAGGAGTTTGACCACCAGGAGGACGTTCAGCAAACCAATTATATTATTGTCAAAAGTATTCAGGTCTGTTTTTAGCCTCATTCTCTCATTAACTCGGTTAATAGTCTCTCCTTCTATGTCTGTGGTGAATTTCACCGCTACCTATTGGCCTGGAGTATACACTACAGCCTATCGATGCTTTTTCGCCGATGCATTTGGATGCAAATTTTTGGAGCGAGGGAAATCTAATGATTTTTGTTGAGAAGTTGACAAGAAACTGTGTTATGGAAAACAAGCATAAGAACCTGTGCTGTGGAGGACGTCCAGGGATGGATTCCACCGCTGGAACATGCAGGAAAAATAACGAATAACGTCTTTTTGTTCAGTAGCTCACAAGAATGTTTTTGATGAAGTGAGCATCAAACATGTGCCCTACTTATCAATACAGGCTTTAATGAGAAAGAATGAAAGCAAGTATTTAAACTTCAGTCGCTTCCTTTATGAGGCATCAAACCCTGATGAAGAACTTGTCAGTGTAGCATGACACAATCGGAATTTGTGTTTATTTCATCTCTTCATGTGGAAGGAAGTGGGATTAAGGCAGAATCCAAGATGGGAGTCGAGCGAGCAAACGAACTTTGTTCCGTTTGATGTGAATTAAAGAACGTCTCTTCATCATTTTTATTTTCTGTAATGAAATATTTAATTCCACCAAGACCGACATGAGATTAATTAAAATGGTGACTTGCGAGTGAAATGTACTTTTCTTCAGTGCCTTTCATTTCATTGTGTGTGATTAATAGTATTTTCTTGTACTCGGGAACACAAGGACTAGTTTCAGAGAAGAAAAAACTTTTGTCGGAGAGGCTGAGCTGATTTTAGAAATGCTGACTTATTGATGTGGTCGCTCCATAAATTATAGATGGACATTGAAATGCATCATTCTCTGGTTTAGATTTCAGCAGATTTGAGGCCAACGGACATGTTAACATGTTATACCACACTGTGCGTCCCACAGCCTCACCTTCTCTGTCTTTACTGATGAGGGTCTGTAATTATTTACTAACTCACATTATGTCCTCGCCTGTCCTTTGTCCTGACAGACAGACCAATGAAAGTACTACTCAGAGACTTTCTTAGTCTCAGCAAGGTGGAGGCATTTGTAATTTCTTATCCACCACTAATTACGGAGTTAACAAGACCCAGGAGAAGTGACGGCTGTTGGTTTAGACGTCTGGTGGCTTGACAGCAGGGTTAATTAACAGCCTTCCACTAAGATTAAGATTGGACAAAAGCGAAATAGATCAAGATACACACACACACACGCGCACACACTGAAGTACACATCAGGTACACACATTATACAGCCATTTTACTGAGAGCTTAGATTAAGACGGCCACAACACCCCATCTGTTGCTCTGGGAAATCAGCGTCCTGCTCCATCAGACACAGATCCAGCACCTCAGACCTGTCGTATTCATGCATTTATCACCTGTGTGACTCACTGATACTGGCGCATGAGCAACAAAATTATTCTACCGATCCTCTTAATACGGCACACGAGAGAGGAGTAAAAGGTGATAGAGTACTCAGGACCCTCCTGTACAACCCCCATAACGCCTATGGTGTATTCCCCTGCTGAGCTCAGAAATGGCTTCATCCGTCTTTCCCTGCTCGCTAATGTCATGAAGTGTGTCTAAAAGACTTGTTTCAGATGTTAAAAATGTGACCCTCTCTTCACCCTGCCTGCAGTCCAGCAAACACGTGCCAGTTAACATGGCACATGTTCACTGGGTCGCAGCCTCTAATGTATCGTTTTAATGATACTGAGTCTTCCAGGACTCAGAAGACATTGGGACAGGGGGACGGTATGAATAAAATAAAGCACTTTCTTCTTTGCTTCCTGTCGCCCTTAAGTCCCCCATCTATCTTTGTGCTATCTTTGGCCGGAGAGGGTGTGTGTGTGTGTGTGCGCAGTTACATTTATCTCATGTAACTGTGCAGCTGGAGATTAGAATGTAAGAATAGTTGCCATGGTTACCAGCCTTGCCTTCCACAGTGATCTGCCATGGTGGTTAATTGTTGACCTGAACTATAGTTGTGGTGTGTCCCAGTATTTTTACAGGAAAGGGAACAATCTGTAAAACAAGCTAACTTTCTCTCTGACGGTAAGTCAACACAACCTCAAACACTGTAAACGTGCGGCAGCGTTTTGTATCCACACGGCGCTTCCTGCAGCACCGACGGCACACACGCTGGATGGAGGGCTTGGTTGGCCATTAAATCACATTTTTTCTCAATTCTGGTCTGAACTAAAACATTTGACTCTTTCATGCTGAAAAAAAGTCACACTGGACACATCTGTAACTCCTTCAATAGTATCAAATCTTATATGATCTCATTATAATTTAAACCAAAACATATATAAATGTGCATGTGCAAATGCGAATGCTAACAAAACATCTGAATAATATATATTTATAGTAGTTCATGTATGGAAGCGTCAGTCATCTGAGAGAAGACGCTGCAGAAGAAATGTACGAGATCCCTTGTGTATTTAATTTCATTTAATTTGACTTAACACCAAAATAGATTTGTATTCTATTTGTGCTTCTATCAAATAGTCTTTGAAATCAGTATTCAGTTTGTCTTCTCATGTGTTCAGGTCACAGTAATTTACAGAGACCAAAGCTATGTGCAAAGGTCACCAACTGTCTGCAGCTACGACATTGTGATCCGACAGACCAATTATCCATGTTGAAATGAAGGTCCGTTGCCACTGACAGGCTGAGATTGTTATTATCAGTCTCTGACATCTTCCATCTCGATGGCCGTTGAGGTCCGGTGGATGTCCTCCAGTGCACGTGAATAGCAGTGTCTCTCTGTGTCTTACCTACTGTGGGTGATGTATAATGCATGTATAATTCTTTTAGAGAGATGAATAAGTTGCCATAGCGTGTCTGCTAACTGTTTCCTACATGAGTACCCCAGGAGAGTCAGGGCTCACTGTTCCTCAAAGAGGAACTGGGAACATGAATGTGTGTGTGTGGAGAGGAAGGACAGATGAACGAGAGAGGACAAATTTGGACGCTGAATCTGCACTGGGGAGAATATGTCCACAGAGTGTGCGTCAGTGAGGATGAGAATGAGCTGGGGATGAAAAGAGAGAAAGGGATGGAGAGTGTTGACAGGAGGTTGGTGAGGAGGAGGATGTCTGAGATTGAAATGCAGAGAGGAGGGTGGTGAGTTAGAAGGGGGGGGGGCTGAAAGTTTCATGAGGGGTGTCATTGTGGCAGCAGTGAATTTCACACCATCTGTGAAAGAAGGATTCCTCGTGTGTGTTTTAATGTGTACTGATGTGATACAGTGTGTTTGGGAAGGATCGCCTCTTCTGGTTTGACCGGAGGAGGAGTTTACGTTGTATCATCGGTGGAGAGAATTAAACCAAAACAGAAAAATGATGAGTAATTGATCAATATATTTCCACCGTTCACTCAGCCTCCTCCACACCTGCTTTGTGATTCCTCTCATGGCCGTTTCACTCGCCATCTGTCACAAGTCCTCTCCTTTTTCTCGGCAGTGAAGGACCGCACACACCAAAACACTAAACGGGGAAGGTCTGCGGTCTCTTTATCGTTAATTGGCACAGTGCAACCATAGATTACTGAACATGACAGTGTCTTTTTCAAAGAAATCTATCTGCTGCGACCTCTCTGGCACTATTACAGCAAGGTCAGAGAACACAGTGGGAAACCAATCAATACAGTATTGAGTGCCAGAGCAGACCAAGTCCAGTGCTCAAGGATAGAAAAAGGTATAAGAAGAGAGACAACAGGCGCGCAAAGAGAGGAGGAGTGGAATTTTTAAAGGAAAGGGAGAGAGAGAATGGAATTGTGAATACAAGTATAAGAAATAGAGAATGAAGAGGGGGAGGAGAGATGGAGGACACAGAAGAGCTGAAGAGGGCTGGAATCTTCCAGGATGGCAGCGGTATTAGTCTGCAGCTCCGCCACAGGCCCCAACACACATACCACATCTGCCTGTGTGTGAGAGAGCTGGTCACTGTGGGAAGAACGTTCTGTAGCCGCAGGCACAAACACCCCAGAGGAACAGGTGTCTGATAACACAGGATACAGTAAATTGTACATTGTATACTGTGTGCTGGGGAAACGAATGTGTCAACGAGTGCCTGCATGTAACTGGATTCTGTTATGTGGGAAATGTAATTAAATTGTGTGTGTGTGTGTGTGTGTGTGTGGACACACGTACAGACTGTGGATCTCATCCATGAAACTTTCATAAAAAAACTTCTCTGGATTTATCTGATGGTAAATATGTGTGTAGCTCCTGTTTGCCGATCAATTGCAAACTGACAGAACACATCTAGTAATCACCAATTTGCATAAATCTCTGCCCCTTGAAGAGCCAATGACCAATGACAGAGGTGGGGAGACATCCAGTCGCCAGGGGAGAGGTGACAGATCACTGTGAATGTTGTATCTCATTCTTGAGATCTGAAACGGACCGAATTTGTGTGTAAACTGTTCGTCAGTCTCTGCATTCATCAATATTTAAGTTTCATAGATAATAACAAAATCTACACCACATGTAGTAGCACTAATTTAAGAATGCACATAAATAATGCTTCTCACGATTGGAAATTACCATTCTAATTCATATACTTTTTGTATTTGTATTTAAGCCCTGTTTAGTGTTCCCCCCCTTTGCCAGTTAGTTTTTTGTCCATGCACTGTCTTGTCTGATCCCTGGTCTGTCTAGATAACTCCTTGTGTGAGTATTAGAGTATCTTGTTAATTGTTTTCATACCCTCTTTGTGTTCTTCTCTGATCCTTAGCTCCGTTTTCGGTTAGGCCTCTTCGAAGTTTGGTCTATCCCCCCAGGGTATTTTTGGTTAACCTTTTGGATGTTTGTGCATTCTGTTTTGATTTTCTCTCACCTCCTCGAGAGTGTCGCCTTCTCTTTGTTTTGAATCCTTAAAGTCACTTGTGTCACTTGTCACTTCTGACCTTGTGTTTTTTTCAAAATAAAATAGTTTGTCTGCTTTTGGGTTCCTTTTTGTTCTTGTGCCTATCGTGACAATTGTTAAGATCGAGGTTATGTTCAATATTGTAATCTATTGAGTTCACTTAATTCACATGTTCTTCATACTTGTTGGCTATAAGAAGATAACAACATGCTGCCGCTTGTAGGGCCTACAATAGAAAAAAGAAGAATGGAAACATGATCACAATCAAACAATGGCAAAGATGGATGAAAACGTGTATTTCATCACCTAAAGGATCTCTGACATAAAGCCATGATGTACGATCTGTGTCTGGTTTTCTAGCCACAGGGCCATTCCAACAGGAGAATGGTGACAGCTCGGCATTTCTCAACCATCTAGGAGCCACATACTCCCTGTAGTTATAAGTAATGCCTGAGTTCATTTCCTATCGTGCACAGAGGCAGGTAGAAGTGCAAGGGAAACCATGCCGGTGCCACAGACTGCGCGTGTACAAATCAAGGCTCCATCTGGTGGTGACTCCGCTGACATTAAGATGGAAAACGTTCATTTCATGAATGTCTAACAACTGATCTGTGATGCATGTATGTATAACATGTATGTATAATGTTAAACGTTGTGGCCTGGTGGGACGATGCGTTTGCAGGATTTGTAACGATGGCTAGAGGAAAAAAACTCTGAACCCAGATGCAGATGACCAAAACTTACTTATAAATTTGGGAAAACCAAGGCTATGCTCAAAAAACGAGACTAAGAGATCAAAAGGGGGAAGGGGAGAACTGAAAACAACACTCACTCAGGAGGCAAAAAAACGTACAGAATATCAATGAACATAAAGCGCCCGAACCGGGGAAAAGGACAGTTTTGACACGACTAAACATAAAGCACGAAGCTAAGGCTACGGATCGGCTATGACAAAACAAAGGCTATGAAAGGATTTAGCAAGGGAACTCGGATACTCACACAAGGGTTAACTACCAGACAATGACGTGACGCGTTCTCGACCATCAGGGTACGATTCGGCACAAGACAAAGGACGTGACTGGCTTAAATAGGAAGGGAGGGGGAACAGGTGGAAACAATGAGGGCAATCAAGGGAGGAAAGGCAAGGTGGCAGAACTGATAACAAACACAGACTTTCAAAATAAAACAGGAACTGGGACGGACATGGACATAACACGGAGGGTGACTTGACACTCGTGACAGGATTCCTGCAATTCCTGACAGAGAGATCTCCAAAATTATACCATATGATGCGCTTGTGTGCAGCTGATAGTTGCTGTGGACTTCCTCCCGTTTCGTATCAACCCATTTACTGTCACCTTGGACATGGTTCTTCGAAGAAATAAAACAGTCACAACATCTGTCACCTTCCTGCAGGCGTCTGGATGTATGTACACATCCCAGGTGATCGTTGGCTTGGTTACCAGGTGTGTGCTGTCAATTTACGATTGATTGGCATTCAGATCTACACTCGTGTTTACGATCGGATCTAAGTTTTGCACAGCGTTCATAAATCCAGAAGATTTATCTGGAGGGTTTTCACTAGAGCAGGCTTTAATGTGTAAGCCCACACAGAAGTATAGTGTGCTGAGAGTGGCAGGACTTGATTATATTATCATTCAACAAGTAGAAGGTGTAATCTATAGAGTGGATCTATATGGATAATTCACTATCATGAACATAATCTAAAACTTAAAACTAATTGTCAACTAATTTAACTAAATGTGTTGTTTTCCGTCTTTCATGTTCATATCATGTATTTCAAAGTCATCTGTGTATTGTGTACATAACAGACCACTTCTTCTTCTTCTTCTCCTTTCAGCTTGTCCCTCTTCAGGGGTTGCCACAGCGAATCATCGATTTCCATCTTTCCCTGTTCTCTGTATCCTCTACTCTGACTCCAACTACCTCCATGTCCTCCCTCACTGCATCTATAAACCTCCTCTTTGGTCTTCCTCTCTGTCTCCTACCTCCAACTCCATCTCTAACATTCTCCTACCAATGTATCCACTGTCCCTCCTCTGCACATGTCCAAACCATCTCAATCTAGCCTCTCTAGCTTTTTCTCCTAACCTTCCTGTCTGTGTTGTCCCTCTGATGACCTCATTCCTAATCCTGTCCATCCTGGTCACTCCTAAAGAGAATCTAAGCATCATACATCATAGCTGTTGGTGTGTGTGTGTGTGTGTGTGTGTGTGTGTGTGCGTGTGTGTGTGTGTGTGTGTGTGTGTGTGTGTGTGTGTGTGTTAATAAATGTTAGTTTGTATTTGTATGTCTACATATAATAATTGCGTTA
>CAAKHB010007820.1:24805-70944 GCA_901007665.1 Aeoliscus strigatus
CACACGAGTACACCTCCTTGCGAAGTGAGGTCTTTATCCGTCCACCAGTGTTTAGCAAACCTCTCTGCTCTGACCTTTGACCTCTGAGAACTGATGATTCCAGACAAACTTCACCGTCCATCAATCAAAGACCGAACCAACCTCAGTTAAACGTCTCAAGACACTGGTCAGGTGTAACGGTCAGGTGTGTGCTCCATACTGGGCCGTACCACCGGTCCATCACATCCACCTGTTCTGTTCTAACGGGGTGCAGATGCAGCAGCCAGCGTGTGCAAACGTGTGGCCTCTGACAAACTGTCTGCAAATCGATTTCCCCGCTCGTCACACACGAGGTGTGAGCTCGTTAGCACGTTTTAAGAAACGAGAATGCCGGGTTTCATCCTGCACGTTCACACCTTGTCTCACGCACCAACTCAAGGACGGGAGGCGAGAAAAGGAAGTTTGTTTCTATCAACCAACCTGAGAAAACTGATCCTGCACATGTTCACGACTCGTCCAATCACACCAGCAGGAGAGATGAGGAAGGAAGGAGGTGAAGAAGACGAAAAGACACTGATCCCATGTGAGAACACATGTAATGTGAACGACATGTCCTCTCTGGACGGAATGCATAGTGACACAAACAAGTCACACACACACACACACAAACACGGCGCGTTCCCTATGCAACTTCCTGTCGGCAGCCCAGACAGGAACAAGAAGTGAGTGAAGCAGGAAGCAGCATATCACCCGGCTCTGTTTCCATAGAAACAGCTTGAACACAGCTGACAGATAACACTGAGCTTGACTGACATCCCAGTCCCATTTCCCTGGAGGAGGGCATTCCATCTCCACCTCCTGCTCGGAAAGCAGCTCAGATTCCGACTCAGACTGCTAATGAAGCCAAATCTCTATACACATAAAGAGATTCTTCTATTTTTTTCAGTGAGAAATATCTAAAAAAAAAAAAGTTGCGTTTTCAGGTGATGTGTCTTATTTTAAGTGCAAAGAGATTTTTATGAATAGTGTGACATTTTGAATAAAAATGAGACAAATACTCGTTTCCATTTCGCGTTTTTGCTTGGTGCGCTTGCTTTTGTCTGGTGTGACCACACAGATCGGAAGTGAACATCTGAGAAATTCAAGAAGAGGAGGTCCAGACACCAATCAACACGAGAACAGAAATGATGACACCGACAGAAACACGATGGAAACTGACGCAGCAAGAACACAGAGAGCGGTCTTCGCATCGACCGACTTGGATTTTTCTCCCTGTGAGAGAAGAATGATCCGACGCTCAAGGAACGATTCAGACCAGAGCAAACGAGCTCAGGTGTGAAGCAGAGTCTGATCGTCAGGGGCCATGGAGGATCCGCTGCTCAGGTCGCAACGCTGGCCGAGAGCTCGGCTGGAAGGTCGACGTGTGTGAGCAGACGACGACGGCCGGCATCACGTGTGAAAGAGGTATCAGACATACAGGAGACGCCTGCAGAGGCCGGCTGCTAACGCACAGCAGAAAATATGTATCTGATGATTTAACACCCGGTAAAGAAATGAGAAAACACACACACACACACAAAATTACACCTCTGAATCAGCAAGCAGAAATATCACACCAACTGCTCGGAGCCGGCGGAGGAGCTGCTTTTATTTAACTCCTCGTCTGAGAGAAGGTTCTGGCAGCAGCCGTGTGAATCTCCCGTCACAATCTGCACACACAGCAGCCATGAAATCACCTCGGAGCATATGTCCGGCTGGATGCCACATCACACAGAAAACACGCAGCCGCACGCAGGACCAGGACAAAAAACCTTCAGCGACAATGTCCTCAGCTTGTTGACTCACCGGAGGAACGGTGGTGGAGGAGGAGACGGAGGAGGACGGCTGCTCGTCCACGGGCTGCGCTCCGGGTGAAGGTAGCAGAGCTGTGAGCCAGCAGCCCTCCCTCCCCACGTTCTCTCTCCTCTGCCTGCGCCGTCACCCAGATGTGTCAGTGGAGTCCTGGGAGGACCCACAGGAGGAGGAGGCTCCACTGCTGGCAGAGGACCGAGCACCATCTTCTGACAGAAACCACGTTACAGACGACAAGAACGTTACTGTTACGACGACTGTTCCTGGAACTGTTAAAAATAACACTGGAACTGTTACTGCTACTGTTACCAATGTCACTGGAACTGTTACTACTGCAATACATGACACCACAAAACAAACGAGAATACAAGACACGACACAACAAGAAAAGACACGACAACACAAGACGTGACACCACTGTTCAAGACGCTTCCGACACGTTTTCCTGCTGATAGTTTGACTGTACCATCTCACATCGATACCTGCTGCCGCATGTAATGGAAACAAAAACACACCCTGAGTTAAGAGAACACAACAAACGTTTGTGCAGCTGAAACGAACGTTTCAGTCACTTATCTTTTTCTTTCCCACAGAGCGCCGTCGTGGGTGTGATGCTTTCTTTATACATTCAGCGAATGTTTCGCTCATTAAACATGTATCGTGTTTGCTGCGAGCGCAGACCTCACAAACAAGCAGCGCCGAGTCGCTGCCTGGATACAAATTGCAAGATCACAGCGACTGAGAGGCAGGATGAAGGATGAAACCGTCTCCTAACGTGTTGTAACGTCCTTTACGCTTTCAAAGTCTTCTCCGGGCGGTTGAGTGGAACGGAGGAGATGTCAAAGACGTGGAATTACACCAACAAACTGGCTGTCTGCCCCCTGCTGGCAGAAACATTCATTATGCTGTTGTGTTTGCGTTCCAGTTTCAACTCTACAAGTTAGATTGTTGTTAGCGTGACAACCCATTCCACGTAATACTACAGCGGAAACACACTGGCAACAAACCAAACTGCAGCTTCCCAGAAGATAACCTCAGGAAACGACAGCATGGTAAGGACAAATGAAAAAAGTTTACACAGGCACAGAACATCTAGTAACTGGCGTCTGGAGCCGAGTGTCAAGTACATTAACAGAGTATTTCACGTTATGATTAAAAAAAAACTGGTCAAGACCTTGAAATATTTTAACTTTACATCCATTTCCACGTGTGCAGTGATCCAAACTGAGCCGAGTGGAGCTGTGAAGGGAGAGAAACTTCTGTGTGATGTAACTTTTGCTATTTATAAACTCCATCCCCGACCTGACCCTGTGGAATGCCGCTTGGTCTGGTAAACCAGGGTAACGTGGTCGCCAACGTCCAGGAACGAGTGGAAGGACTCAGCAGACGGGTGGAGTGGCACTCCGTCTTTGAATCGCAGCGCTGTCACATCTGATTCACGTTGCCACGACAACAAGGGAAATGGCCTCTGTGCCCATCGAGGTGAAAGGCTGCTCCTCTTACCTGAGTTTTTACAGGTCTGAGAATCACTTTACTTCACACGTCTCAGCACCTGAATCACTTTACGCTTTTAGAGGTTTCAGAGGCTGTCGGAGCCCCAACCAGCAGGATTACACAAAACTATTATGAAACGAGGAGGAGGAGGAGGAGATCTGGACCGCAGGGATTTACGGCTGAAAGAAAAGATCACCAGGAAGCTGTTCCATTCTCAGGTTCCTGGTGGAGAACAGGAGAACATCTACATCTACATCTGGAGACATGGAGGTTCTGGGATCCTACACAACACCAACACACACCTCTGACTGTTGCCTGGCAACAATAAGACTCATGCTGGAGAGGAGAGGAGAGGACCTTCCCCTCCTCCTACTCGTCTCCTCCTCCTCTGCTCTCCAGGAGCAGTGTTTGTAGGAGCTGCCTCCTCCTGCAGCGGAGGATGAGAACATGTGAAGCGTCCATCTGCTGCAGTGCCTGGTCGTCCACGGCAGCAGAGCAGCTGAACACACACACACTCAGCAGTCACTTTCGAACGTCTCTCCACGTTCCTGCATTAACTGTTGTCGCTGCACATTTCTGCCTCTGACAAATGAGGACAAATTGTCCTGAAGCGTCCATGGGACCGTGTTCAACTTCCTGTTGCTGCAGATCAACGACATGAACGCGTAAGCTGCAGAGCTTCAGCGAGGCCCAGATTCTACAGCAAGATATAAGTGTGTATATATACACACCTACACATATGTAAACACCCAAATTACAACAATCTAAATAATTATGAATGAAAAAGGGAAATAATAAAACCAAAAAACTAACAACATAAATATAGTTAATAAAAGTGACATGGAAAAAAAGCTTTTTTTTTAGCTTTTCATGTCTGTAATCCAGCTTCATCTGTGTATGTACGTGTGTGTGTGTCTGATGTTGTGCCCCCCCACACACACACTCTTCCAGTAGGCAGTCCACAGTTAATGATCCTAAATGCTCCAGCTGCATGTTCTCGTGTCTCTGATGCGTCTCATTTTGAAAATCCCAAACGCGTCCTGGATTCTGTGTGATCTGCTTCTGAAAATCATTCTGCACTTCCTCCACTGAACCTCCTTTGGAGTCCCCCTGTGACGCTCGTGCGTGCGCACTACAGACGCATGGAGGGTATGCTGGGTATGAATGTGTACACCGCTGACATGTGGCGTTACGTTGAAGGTGTGAGTGTGACACATACGTCGCTAAGAGCCAGAAACAAGCCAGAGCTGCGAGCGGCGACACACCGAGATGATGAGATTGCTGAGCAGCAGCAGCAGCAGCTGTGGACGAATGTCAAGCAGCAAACTGAACAACAGCACATTAAGTCAGGACGTGTCCGCAGCGTGTGTGTGTGTGTGTGTGTGTGTGTGTGTGCCCTCTGAAGCTCAGAGCTTTGCCAAACTGGGTCAACTGAAGTGGGCGGCTTCAGGAGGAATGTGAGGGATGCTGGTGACCTCCTGGGGGAAATGTTCCCTGCTGCGCTGACTGCAGGTGTCACTGGTGGGCCGGACAACATGCTAACGACTGTTGACCCTTCAACACCCACAGTATCACTGCCGATACAATCGCACTAGCATACTTTCGAGTACCGTCATTACAAGACTATTTGCGCTATCAGAAAACGTCCATCAGTTCCTGACAGTTGAGACGGAGCACTTCACAAATAAGTTGTTGTCATTACAGTAATGACGCGTTGTCTTCCAGCAACAGAGCGATGTTTTCTGTTCTCTCCGTCTGGTTCCTTCTTCACAGCAGAGAGAGCAACCACGTGGCAGTTCTCAGCTTTTCTATTAGTAATTACGGCACTCCAAAGTACACTTGCCTGAATGTGGCGCCGTCAGTGTTGGATGGAGCTGATTCTAAGTTACAGGAGTCATAAATTAATCTTTGTTCAAACCCTCACAACATGCAGCCAATTAGCTGCTAGCTCGAATTGGCTAAATGCTAACAGACAAAACACACATCTCGGTGTTTGTTAGTCTGAGACCTGCTGGCTACATCTGAGCTTGATTCTAATGATGATGAACAGGTCGACCAATGTCCATCATTAGTGGGGCGGCTCAGGGTCAGAAACCACGTTTGGACAAGGTGTGTGTGTGTGTGTGTGTGTGTGTGTGTTTGCATCTCCATCCACAGAGAGAGAAGCAGTGAGAGGTCAGAGCGCTCAGCCGCCACCATCCTCCTACTTCAGGCTGCTGTTGTCATGGTAACCCATCTGCAACAAGGACCTTAGCCGTACACACACACACACACAAACCAATATCATTCACAACTAAGACACGGCAGCACTGATCACTCAGAGTGATCATCACAAAGATGGTTGTAAAAGTACGCACACACACACACACACACAGATGAGGCAGTGGTATAGATCCAATGAAGGGAGGAGCAGGACGAAGAGACAAACTGCCAGCGTCAACCCACCCACTCATCAGCGTCAACCCACCCACTCAACACACACACATGCACTGTTGATTTGAATAAGTGATGGAGGACTTGAGATGTGACAGTGTGAGATGCTGTGTGACATCGAGAAGGGGGGGCAGATGGATGGACGGATGAAATGAATAAAGTGGGAAAAATATTTGTTGAGAGACACACACACACAAATGGGGAAAAACAAAATGGAAGCAGCATCACTGCAAGCAAGAACTGCGTCTAATCCCCCCGCATTGACTGGGTGACAGACACATCAGTGTCAACAAGGAGAAGGAAAGGGTCGTACCTGGAGAGGAGAGGTGAAGGAGGAGACTGATGAAAGAACAGCTGAGGGGGGGTTGGATGGTGTCCAACAGGACATGGACACCACCAAGTTGCTGTCCAGATGTTGCAGCACGTTGCTCCCATCCAGCTGTGACTGTGGCATCACTTAAAGAACGTGGAGCCGCTAATGGACCTGAGCTGAATGTTTCATGACCGATGCAGTGTGTGTGTGTGTGTGTGTGAGCACCCGCCGGGCCCATACAGAACTCAACAGAACCCACGTTGTTGTACGTTGTGACAACATCATCATCACCACCCAGCTCCATCAAACCCACCTAACTCCCAGAGTGGAGCGCTATAGCCCTCTGGTGGCCACACACGAACATCACCACTCCCCACTCATGGACAGCAGAGCAACTGTATGACACACACACACACACACACACACACACACACACACACACACAGTAAATTATCAGCATCAGCTGTGACGAGTCGTCATTTAAGCTAAATGAAAGTAAATTAGACAACGCCTGTGTTCAGACTGTGATTGATGGGTGCGGTGGTCTCGCTCCTCCACAGTCGCCCCGGTGACGTCAGTCCCTGTACAGTAACATCAGGGCTGGTTCAGATAGACAGATGATTCATGTTTTCATCACCCCAAACACATGAACGGATGAGTAAAGACGGTGATAAACAAACAATGACTTTAATTGGATTTCTAATCATCTCATTCTTCCCCAAAGCTTTGGAAGGCACTTCCTGCAGACATGAGGGAAAGCGGCTCTGTTTGAGGACAAAGATGAAAAGCTATTTTTAAGTAGTTGCATCTCTCTCATACTGTTTTAATGTCTTGCATCATTTATGTTGTTTTACACATTTTCATGTATATTCATCTTTTCTGTTGCTTCATCCTTGTGTTAATGTCTTTTATTCATTTTATTGTCCCGCAATTTCAGCTGCGTGTGTGTTAAAGGTGCGAATAAAGTTTAATTATTTTTAGTATTATCATTTTTTATTATTTGAGGCAAATAAAACCCCCCAAAAAACATAAAACCCTTTCACACAACATAAGAGAACACAAGTACAGTTAAAGTTAATAAAACAAAGCCGACAGTAGCACTCTCATACCTTTGCTGGTTGCTAGGATACTGCTCATATTAATCTAAGCCCAATAATTCACCTGTCAAATCAAAACGTGAACCTACTTCATCCTATTTTCTCTTCATCGTTTTTGAACCATTACTTGATTCAGATTCTTTGGCTTCACTTGTTCCAGTACATTTCTCCTCTCAGACTCAACCAGCTCTGATATCTGATGGTTGTCTGATGACAAACAGGAAAAAACGAGAGGGACGAGAGGGAGGAGGAGGACGAGGAGGAGACAGAGGGGTCAAAGGATGAAAGGGAGGAGGAGGAGACAGATGAGGAGACGACGGAGGGGTCAAAGGATGAGAGGGAGGAGGAGGAACTGGTAAAGGGTCATTTCACTGCAAACTGAAGTTGGATCTGGTTCTATACCAACAGTCTGTTTGTCCTCAGCACCGAGGACGTCGACTGAGTGACTCTGGTTTAATGTGGCAGCAACAGTAGAGGACCTCACACACACACACACACACACACACACACACACACACACACACACACACACACACACACAGACCCATTCATTTCAGCCCGAGTAATTTCAATTAGCTGTGGAGGGACTGCCTGAATCCCTTCAGAGTAGTAATTTGTGTGTGTGTGTGTGTGTGTGTGTGTGTGTGTGTGTGTGTGTGCCATAGAGCTTGCAGTTAAGAGTCGTGGGCCAACACCGGCAGAGCTGCCAACCCGAGGAAATGTGCCACACACATACAGCAGACACCGCACACACACACACCGCACACACACACCGATTCAGACTTTTCCGTCTCGTGTTCTTCAGGAGAACAGCAGCAGACATGTTTTCTCTAATGGCGGATCTCTTTTTAGATCCTGACAGAGCCTCTTCTCCACCATCCACCTCCAGCACTGCTTTCCGAGATAAGACCGAGTCAATCTCATCTCCTAATGAGACAAACAGCACACACACAAACACACACACACAGTGTAGTCTGTGTGTTTCTTATCCAGACTCAGGAAGGGAAGGAATGAAGGAAGGGAGGGAGGGAGGGAGGGAGGAAGTGTGGAAGGAAGGAAGGAAGGGAGGAAGGAAGGAAGGCAGGAAGGAAGCAAGGAAGGGAGGAAGGAAAGTGGTAGTGGTCCTCGTCAAGTTTCCAAACCTTCTGAAGGACGGTGTGAGTTCACACAGACACTTTCTCGTTCAGAAGTTGAAGAGTTCACAGAGGTCAGATGAAGAGAACGTCTGAACACCCAAAGTTCCTCCACTGACGCCAACTTCTCCACACATCCATAACAGACTGGATGTAGGAACGTTCTGTTGGTATGAAGATTCATTCATTAAGATTTGTTCACCAGCTCACACCAGTTCAGACCAGCTCAAACTTGTTCAGGGCAGTTCAAACCTGTTCAGACTAGTTCAGACCTGTTCAGACCAGTTCAAACCTCTTCAGACCTGTTCAGGTCAGTTCAGACCACTTCAAACCTGTTCAGACCTGTTCAGAGCAGTTCAAACCTGTTCAGGTCAGTTCAGACCACCTAAAACTGGTTCAGACCTGTTCAGATAAGTTCAACAACACGTCGCTGGCATGTGAACGAGTGTGAGTCGGCTGAGAACTGACACTTGAGGTTTCATGGACGTCTGGTGAGAGGAGTACAACAGCACCACGTTACTATGGCAACACAAACATAAATATGCATGCATACACACACGCGCACGGCAGTCTCTCTTAACTTCCTCTGAGAGAAGAGCAGGAAGAGCAATCAAACAACACTCAGAGCCAAAATACTCTTTCCTGTAATTATCTGTGTGTGTGTGTGTGTGTGTGTCTGTGTTGACTCTTGCAGTTACTAAAAAGCTGATTTGTTAGCTTGTCATACAACTGCTGCTGTGTGTCTGTCTCCTTCTACTGTGATTTAGAACCAAATGAAATGTTTGGAATAGAATAGACTTTATTGTCATTGCACAGTTATAATGAAAATGTTCCAACGGAATGTAGGGGCCACTCTGCACCACGAAAACAGGGAGAGGTGATTTAATCTGTGCGGTATATTGCAGTATTATCTGTGTTAACTGACTGACACACACACACACTGAACAAAATGTCTGACATATTCATTGTTCAAACTGGAGTAACGTTATCATTTATGAGGAGGAATGTCTCTGGGAGCTCCTGAGGGAAATATCTCATTACACGCTCCACTATGTTCTACGGTTAGTCACTCACTCACACACACACACACACACACACACACACAGCGTCCGTGTAGCTGCTCTTCTGTCGCCATTACTAATGATCGCTAATGAGGCAGCAGTGAAAAAAAGTAAAAATAAAAACATCAGAGGACTAAAATATATTTGACAGGATGTTTGAAGGATCTGGAGGGAAGAGAAGAAGAAGACGGAGAGGAGGAGGAGGAGGGAACATTCCGGTATCCACACCACTCAGCTCCAACACCAATAAGTTCTACTTTGAACCGACAACACGCTGTCTGGGAACATTTTTACCAGAAACTGAGCAGCACAATGATAACACGACGTCACGTAAATGTCATGTAACAACCACCGAGGCTGAGGAGCGTCTGACTTCTAAAAATGAGGAATAACACTTATTACACAAGTCTGACGTTTGGCTGAGTGAATAGATCAAGGGTTAATGGATACTGGTGTCAGAACACACACACACACATACACACTCACAAGCTGCAGCATATCTGGACCAAAACCGACAGAAATATCTAGATATCTCCTTGTCTCAGACGGAGTGAAACATTTGTCCTCCATAGAGCGGACGTGTCTGTGAAGGATCTCAGTCATCCAGGTGCCTACGAATGAAACCGTACATGTGATGTGTAGAGGAGATTTCATGTCAGTTGTGTATATATATACATGTGTAGAGGAGATTTCATGTCAGTTGTATATATATATATATATATATATATATAGACGTGATCAACAACAACAAACATCCAACTGTTGGATAGTGTGAGCTGATTGGATGATAATAAACCAATGAACAGCCCTAAAACACACACACACAAACCGGTAAGGAGACAAATAGATCTCACTGATTCCTCCTGTGTCTGGTTACACTCCCATCATGGCATCTTTCATCCTCTCAGCTCGAATGAAGCAATCAGGCGCTTCAGGTACGAGAAGTCATGTGACTCGGCTCCCACACGTCATCAGGAGAGATTCAGACATCTTCCCATGACGACTCATTCATTCATTCAAACGCCCCTCACACTTCTTGTTTGCTGTGTGTGTGTGTGAGCAGCTCCCTGCGACAAGCATCCATCAGGTGAATGCTCAGCTCGTACAAACAGCTCTAACTATAGCAGTGCTCCACTTCTCCCTCACAGAGGAGGAGTAAGAGAGACGGAAAAGAGATTCGCTAATGAGCCGCTTCTTCTGCTCTGATCGCTGGTGTGTGTGTGTGTGTTCATCTCCCTGGATGACACACACGTGCATATCCATGGGAGAGATGTCGAAGGAAATGTGTTTTCTATGGAACACTGCAACATTTACTGTGTGCACGTACACACACACACACACACACAATGAAATGATCTTGTGCTCCAGATAAATCCCACGAGGGTGGTATTTCCCTCCTAAACAAATTCTAGTTAAACCATTTCTGTGCATCTGTCTGCCCACACACACAAACACACAGGATAGAAAACAGATTAAGCTCGTCCTTGTCTTGGTGCTCGTCCTTGCACGTTCTCCACAGGGAACCTGATCATGCTGACCAATGAGCAGAGAGGATGGAGAACTGCTGCTGCATTCATTCATTCATTCATCCATTTCCACACATGCCATTGGAGGACCAAGCTGGCTGCTGCAGCTCGGCTCCTGTTGTTGGGGTGATGTCAGAAGTTGACACTCTTGTTCGGGGTAAGTTCAGGAGAACACAGCAGAGGAAACAGCAGCTCCTCCACCCGACTGCAGGTCACACCGAGGAGAAGTGTGTTTGAAGTCACCTGACAGACCCACCCTCACGTCCTGTGCTCGGTGCTTGTCTCCTTGATTTAACATGATTTCCTCTTAAGAACGTGTCGCGAGCAGCAAGCTGGCACCTGTTTGACCACGTCTGATGTTGGTTTGTCTTTAGCCGCAAGGTTCAGCTTCTTCTTTTTGTTCCACAGCAGTTGGTGGAGGATTGAAACGCCATTATTTGTTAAAAAAAATCATCAAAAGGCTTCAAATCAAGTACCTGGTGAACTGGTGGCGCTAACACCCTAACACAGATGCTAACCATCACACACATACAGAAGAAGACGATGACGACAAAGAAAAACAAGACGGCAACGGGAGGGGCGGATGACAAAACAGACCGACAGTGACACGTCTTTTCGTCACATTACGACAACGATGCTAAAGGTTCTCAACCGCAAGTTTAAACATCCAGTCCACAGCACACACACGCTGACGTTAGCATAAATATATATAATATAAATATAAATAAATTATATATATATATTAAATTAATAAATATATATAATATAAATAATATATACATCTTACTTGAAATCATTGTACGTTGAAATCAATATTTGATTTATTTATTTTAGTTAATGTGTGACTCAATGTGTGCCAATATGTTCAGATGTTTTTAATGTGTGCCTTTAAGCTGTGAGTCTAAATTCATGAACCTGTGTAATGACAAGACTCTCAGTCACAGAAACGTATAATAATGTCTTGTGCTTCAATAAAGACAAAACATCTGTCCGTTTAATCAATAGAATATTTGTCATATTCGTCACCGGGGAAAAGACTTTTTGTCGCAGTCGATATCTGCTCCAGCTGTGAATGACACCCCCGAAATAAAAAGGACAAGAAAGGATTCACGTGGGTCACTTTAGGTCGGACTTCCAGGAATCTCATTCCTGCGTCTCTGAAGTAAAAGAGAAAGCAAACTGGACGATGGATGAACGTGAGTTTACGCAACAAACCGTCCTTGGAGACGTGGACTCAGACACTGCTCCTCTGATGACGCACTGTTTGTTTAAGAGGTTCTTATCGCTGCCCGCTCTGCAGCTACTGCTCGTCCCACCCACAGCCGTGCGAGCGGCTGGCGGCCGGAGGCCACTACATGACCTACACGTTCAGACATGGAAAACATCCTCCGCGTTCTCGTAGTTGGCAGAGGAGCCGTCGGACGGAGCCAAACTCTCACACACTACTGAAGCGGCGTGTGACGCCAGCACACGCAAAGGCTGAGAGGCTTATGGAGGAGAGAGCTTCAGAGGACGGCGGCACGTTCCTCCGCGTCGCATCAATACTGGTGTGAAGCTGAAGCCTCGGTAAGCGCTGCTGCAAACTTAAGAACCTTCTCATCTCCTCTCAATGAGCCGTCCTCCCTTTCCACTTTCTCTTCAAGCGACTCCTCCCTCCTCTCCACTTATCCCTCCTTCATCCCTCTTCTCTCCGCTACCACTGCGCTCAACACGTCCTGTTCCTGGAACACCTACTACAGGCTGCATCTGATAAGAACCACATTGATGTACTGTCGTTCCACTTGCCATGGATTCGGGGGGAGGGGTGGTGGTGAACGAATCTTTATACTGAATGGATTCTAATGATTCACTCCGCCTAAAAGAACTGATTTGACCTGATCACTAGTTCCAGTTGTATCAGATGTCCAATAGTCTGAACGTTGTGGTGTTCCACATACAACTGCAGCGGAACAACATCCACTGACAACAAATCAACAGTTCAACAGACCCCAGCGTGGATTCTGAGTCACAGGTCGGATATCCCAGGTAAAGTGTTCCATTTTCAACTGTGTACGTCACATCATCGTCCACATCAGCTGTCCCCAACCTTTTATGAACCACGGATCCAGTTTCATATCAGTTTCATATTTCCTCTACATCTGTTCACTGGGACATTTCAATCATCTCCGTGTTTAACTCCAGCTTACGAGTGTGTGCTGCATCTTAAAAGTGTGTGTGTGAGTGTGCGCTGGCACCAATATGCAGCTGCCAGCCGGCTGCCAACACCACAGATCAACCCTCCAGACATTTTACATGGAAGTGAATAATCAGTTTTTGCTACAAATATTCAGTTCCAAATCATCCGCCGCATCTCTGCGGGCTGTGGGGGAACGCAAACGCTCTGCTAATCGTCTCAAAAAAAAAAAAAAAAAGTGAAAGTGAAAAGCAAAAACTGAATTCCATGAGACGAAAAATAATCAGTTGGAAAAGCTGCATGAGGCAGGATGAGGTCCACTGAGGCAGAGAAGAAGACCAAAACACGCTCGGCGTCCAGCACCGACACAAGATAGCGTGGACTTGATTTCACAACCGGTCCACGTCGCCAAACAGTCCTGTGGTCGAATGTCAGCATGACAACAAAACGCTGGCGAGTATCCAGGCGGAACGTCAAACATCAAAGAGCAGCATCAGGAGATGTTTGGCTTCCTGCTGGTTCCGATCCACAGAGGAGGAACCTCTGAACCCTTTAACACCGACGGTGTCACTACATCCACGTACCGCCAGCATGGCACGCCCGCTTCCGTCAACAGAGTGAGTGGGATTACCGTAATGACGACTACATGGCTGTTCTCAGTGTGGCGTGCGTTGAGTGTCATGTCGCTAGGAAGCACACGCCCCCGCCACAGATTTATCATCTCATGTCAATTCATTTGTCTCAACACTCAAACACCCACATGTCTCAGAGGGAGGTTTGTTAGCAAACAAAGGAGCAGAGAAGAAGACGAGGAGGAGGAGGACACACGTGGAAAGACAGATTACCACAGAGCTGAAGGGTCTATGAGATGTTCTGGTGGAGCTCTGCCTTCTTTCCACACTCGCTTTCCAGCTACTCAGCGTTTGCTGGCCGTCAGACGAGGACGATCCTGGAAAGAAACTGTTGCTGCAGATGAAGGCAGACGAACAGTCACAGCCGATGTCATCTGTTCACCTGTCACAAACGCTTCACTCCCCATCAGTATGAAACCATCAACAGCCAGCGGGGCGCATCAAAGCCATCTGACTGACGAAAGTTTGTCTGGTTTGTTTCTCCTCCTCCTCAGCAGGAGGAACAACACACCTGATCGGTCGTGGCCGTCTGTGAACGGTCCCAGAGGTGGACAGGACGTCCCACTGCCGGCGTCCACGTGGATTGGACGATGGTGAAGGTGTCGGCAGGGACCTGGAGTCAGCATGTGTGTTCGCTCTGTGTTCGTTCTGCTGTTTGTACTATTTCGGGATGCTAATCGGTGGGACGTCTGCCAACATTTGCTTTTCACCTGGTGGCAGCGTTGAGCGCTCTCTGTGTGTGTGTGTTCCCAGGGGACAGCAGCCCTCCAGGCTGCTGCTGAACAGCTGCACTGGGACCAGCTAACACGACAGCCTGAGGACAAGTTGTGTTTCGCAGACAGACAAAGACATTTTCCGCTCAATGAACAGAAACGACTGATGGCAGAGACCAGACTTCTTCAGGGGGAAGCTGACGAACGGTGTTTAACCTCCTGGGGGTCTCAGAGACGTGAGGGACACCTCACTGTGTCCTCAGGGTGAGAGGTCAGGGTCATGAGGTCACCAGGGTCACTTGGGTGAAGTGATCTATGTGTCAGATTCATTTACCCTCTAATGGAATTACCATCTAGCTCCCTAAACACATTTTTAAAACAAACCCTACAAGGTTATGATTTAAAGAAAATGCAATTTGTTCAAATTAAATACTTAAAAATTAATGAATTAAAACTTGCAATAAAAACATGCTTAAAATGTAAATAAAAATAATTTCAATGTACATGTCCTTAGAAGTAAGAATGTCTTTTCTAATAATTCATGCCTGAAAGGAGCAGCTGTGAAATGAAAGACTACTGAGCGTTTAGATTTTCACTTCACACTTTCAGTAGTTTTACGCAGCTGAGGACCTTGACATAAAAGCCGTGAATGTGCGACTGGCAACAGTGAGGTAGAAAGGTTTTGTATGAACGCAGTGAAATAAATTAGGAACAGCCTCAGTTTCATTTCAGCAAACCAATTATTTTGGGTCCCCGAGATAACAGACTTGTTTTGTCCTGATAATGAGAAAACTCACACTAGACTTATTTGTCCTTTGCAGGACAAATCCTCTGTCCTCTGCAGCTCGTCTCTTCAGGTCTGTACCTTTAGTCTGCGATTGTTCTCTTTTCACATAAGATCACGCACACGGTGAGATAGAGAGAAGAGCTTCCTGGGAGAACAGAGAGGACCTCTATCCTGAACGCCGCCGTTCATCCGCGCAGACATGAAATAAGACATCATTGGAAACCCAATCTTGCAGATTACGAAAAGATTAGCGTCACTCGCTCACAGCAGGGAATGTGATCGCAGGTCTGTGTGAGCACACTGCGCAGTAATGACTTAACCGAGTCTGGATGAAGTCACACAACGTGCACATCAGCTGTGTTGGTGCAGGAAAAAAAAGTGCTGACGGCACCTCCGGCGATGACTCATCAGTTCACTCACGTTTGCGACTCGTCACAGCCGAGAGCGACTTAAAGGTTCATGTGGATTCAGTCTAGACTGAGAGAGCAGACGTGGTTTTCAAGTTGGTTCTAGGAGCTTCTTATTTATACCACAGTCTGGGTGAGTACTGCTTTCTGATTGGCTGCAGCTGTGTGTTAAAACTCACTCAGGTACATAAAACCTTTCCACAATCATCACAGCCTGTCAGACTGGCGACATTGGACAGCTGTCAGCGGTAACAACTGGACATTTATCCATCTGTGTCTGCCTTCCTTCTTTCCTTTGATAAGAACATAGAACATAGCAAAAGGTACAATCCACAATCCACTTTCCACATCGAACCCACGCACTTCATGAAGGACCAGAAAGAAGAAGATGATTCTTATTCTTATTTATCTGCCCCTTATCTTAGACGGTCTGTCACTTCAACGAACTTACAACATCATCTACATCAAACAAAACAACCTGTGAATCTAACCTAGAACAAAACTGATTAACCACCACCTTCACCCTTCCACCAGGATGGACACGCTCCTTCAAGAGCTCAACAAACTTTGTAAAAGCTGCAGAGGGACGCTGACGGGTAGACGGGGGTTGGACATCTATCTGCAGCACACAGGGAGTGAGCGCTGACCTCAGCCCGTATCTGGGGCGTGTGACAGTGGGAACGCTGTGGAACACAATCCCTCACTACGTAGGTCCACATCATCCACTTAAAGTGAAGCTGGCCAAAGAGAGAACTTTCATTCCGACCGACACACACACACACACACACACACACACACACACACACACACACACACACAGAATGTTATAAAGCAAACATGAGCCTCCGATTGGCTCCAGAGGAGCAGGATCACCTCTCAATCCTATTCATGTTCCCCGTTTGTTTGTTTAGCACACGTGTGTGTGTGCACCCATGTGCAAACACACACATCCCGACACAATGAAACAGGGATTGGTGGGCTGTAGCTCAGCTCTTCAGACGCAGATTGGGAACATTAGTGTTGTGAGAAAGCCCTGGCAGCTGACAGCCTGGAATTAAGAGAAATTCATAAAGTTGGCGCGGCGCAAGCGAGATCCCCTCGATCATTGTAATCCTGGCCGGCCTCAGCTGTAGATTACCTTCATCCTGCCGCCATCCCAGCGTCAGATGAGGCTGATGGAGAGAGGAAAGAGGCCCGGTGCACAGGGGAGCTGTGGATTAGC
Organism: Aeoliscus strigatus; assembly: GCA_901007665.1. Taxonomy (NCBI): domain Eukaryota; kingdom Metazoa; phylum Chordata; class Actinopteri; order Syngnathiformes; family Centriscidae; genus Aeoliscus; species Aeoliscus strigatus. The sequence goes on from CAAKHB010007820.1 coordinate 41,627, forward strand.
TGCGAGCGCTCGGCTCCATGATGAGATTATGAATGAATGAATAAAAAACGGAGTAAAACAAAAAACCCACCCACCCTTCTCACCCCTTTGTCAGAAAATGAATTTCATCCCATGTGACGTTCTCCAGAACTTCAATTATCTTTTTGTCACTATGACCTGATACAATCAGACTTTTCTATGTTACTACAATTGGACCAGACTCATGGAACAGATGATGTCATGACGAGAAACCACAAAACTCACTAAAACTTCACAGTGAACATCGTTCTTTAGGCCAGAAAACATCCAAAGATGAGAACAGCCATGTTACTGTCATTACGGTAATTCCACTCACTCTGTTGCCGGAAGCTGGTGACTCATTACCGTAATGGCAGCAACTTGGCTGTGAAGTGCAACTTCTCAGTTTCAGGAATTTTCTCCTCGCTCCTTCTTCACACCAGGTAGAGAAACTGAAACTGAAACATCTCAGCTTCCAGGAACCGTTTGATATTTTCTCATAGTGCACCTGACAAGTTCCGTGAGGATCAGTTCCAGAAAAAACATATATCAGTGTCAGTGTCTGATTTCTTTGATATTTGGCTGGTTATTGTAAAATACAATCCCCCTGGTGGAGGTGGTGGTGAGGTACAGATGGGATATTTAAGGCAGTACTGGCAGCAAATTTGTGAGCGTGTATGCATGCGACACATTTGACAACATGCCAGTGACAAAGCGTGCGGTTCCCGATGCTCCACGGAGTCAAACCAACAAATTCACCCCGAGTTCAGCAAGAATCAAACGTGTTTGTGAGTTGTGAGCACAGAGGCGGGGGGGGGCGGGGGCTACAGCCGAGTGTCTCACACTCCATGTGTGCAGACGGGAGCCAGTGAAGTGAAAGAATCCTGTTTGGTTGGAGGCCAGACAAGACGACAGGTGCCTGGAACAGGTCTCTTGGATTTTCCCTCGTGAGGAATGGAGCCATTTGTTAGTTATTCACCTTAAGACTCTAAGGTTCATGTTTCATGCATTTCTCACCTCAAACGAGACATTTCATACCTGAATCAGCAGCAGGGACGTACGGAGAGAGAAGAGAGATGTGTCTGAGTGGTTTGCAGACGATACTTCCTACCTATTACCTCTTAACACCGACGTTATCGCTGCTAGCATACTTTGGAGTACTGTAATTACAATTTGCAGAAAATAGCTAAGATGCACTTCACAGCGAAGTAGCGGACATTACGGCATGGCACCGGCTTACGACAACAGAGCAAATGGGATTACTGTAATGACAGCAACATGGCTGTTGTCAACTTCCAGGAAGTGATGGACGTTTTCTCCTTCTAGCTCCTCCTTCACACCAGACAGAGGAACCGACTGACAATTCTCAGCGTTCAGGAACCGTTCAATGTTTTCTGATGGCGTACAACAACATACGGTTGTTTTTACTGGTACGGATAAAAGTAACACGTTCACAAAGAACCCACCGACGGGTTGTAAACACACACCAATAGAAACGCATCCTGACTCCTGCTACTGCTGAGGTCAGAGGTACAACACACACTTACACACACACACACACAATTGTTCTCCACAGCTGCATCGTCCCTCCAGACACACGACTCAGAACACGAGCTGCTGTTTTGTACTGCTGTACCGCCTGCTAACACATGATTGTGATGTCATCAGTAATGACTCTTCACTGCACACACACACACACACACACACACACACACACACAATATAACTCAGATGTTGTTATTGCTGCCACAGGAATGTCACAAGAACTCATCACGTTGGTGAAGAGATTAAACCAAATCTGTCATTTTTCACCAAAATCACTTTTTCTACATCCTGCTACTTACACTTTATGTCCTTAATAAACAGAATGACAAGAACTTCAGAATATGTGAATTATCTGTCATATGTTTTCTGCAAGCCGCAAGTTGGTCGAAGGATCACTAACTGCACCTGAACATCACTCATCAGCCTGTAACCCGCTGCGTCTCAGACTAGTGCCCGGTGGTACACCGGTTCATACAGACATTATTATTTGTATTACTAGTTCATCAAATTACTGCAGGGCAGATGGTACCATGGTTACCATATATAAGGCCATGGTACTTCAATTACCTTGTATTACCTATGTTTCAGTCCAGTGTTGTCATCAGTGACTTCCAGGGTTGTTTTGCCGAAGGTGCTGTTTCCTTACTGGACAACAAGGACCGTTTCCTTTGATATTTTCTCAACTGAATAATCAATTCATTTTCTAAATAAAAAGCTCAAGAATATAAAAAAATGAAAAGCTCTTCACACCTCAGTGAATCTGAGTCTTGTTGCGCTATGTGACAGATTTCCTGATCATGTGACTGGATCGGGAAATCCCTATTTTATGTTTAGTATTCACCTTTTAATCACATTCTGATAACATTTACAAGATGTACATGCCTTTCAATTTTAAATGTTAAACAAATATAATCAGCAGTAACTCTCACTTTGAAAACATCATTTTGTTGTGGTTTGAAATGAATTTATATACATATATGTTGATTTGTAATTGAACTGATTGGACAGAAGGTTTGAACCTGTGGGACATTTATGTCTCTTGTCCACTATACAGTTCTGCTCAACTCAACTCTGACAATCAGACACATTCACTGAGGGGATGGAGCAGTTGGAGCAGTGGGGGGTTGTCAAACGGATGGTAACCCAAGAACACATTTCTATTAACATCGACGACTGATCTAAACCAGCTGCCCCGTTTGGGTTTTGCGGCACAATCCTTATCAGGATCCTGATGACCTCCAGGATGCCGATGTCCTCCAGGATGCTGATGTCCTCCAGGATGAGGTTTGAGAGTCATCGCCCGAGGTTTGAGAGTCATCGACCGAGGTTTGAGAGTCCTCGTCCGAGGTTTGAGAGTCCTCGCCCGAGGTTTGAGAGTCCTCGCCCGAGGTTTGAGAGTCCTCCCGTGAGGGTTGAGAGTCCTCACGTGTGGGCTGAGAATCCTCGTGTGTGGGTTGAGAGTCCTCACGTGAGGGCTGTGAGTTCTCACGTGAGGGTTGAGAGTCTTCGCGTGAAGGTTGAGAACCATGGACTGAGGTTTGAGAACCCTTGACTGAGGTTTGAGAGTTCTTGCGTGATGCTTGAGAGTTCTTGCGTGAGGTTTGAGAACCTGGACTTGAGAGTTCAGAACCCTCATTTGAGGTTTGAGAAATGTCAATGGAGAAAATGGGATGCTGCAAAACTTCATGGGGCTGAATGCGCACATCTGGATCCAGCTGCATCATGCTCTTCAACAGGTCCATAAACCTCTGCTGCCCGCGCTGACGACCTTTGGTCTTCTTCATGAAGAGCAGAAGCTCATCCAGGGAGTTTAGGCAGTGTTCCCTTTCTTCCACAAACTGGAACTCCTCTTCGGGCTTCAACTGCCATTTCTGGGGGCCGCTGGGCAGCTTGTTGAAGAACTCCTCAGTGTTTGTTGCACGATCCAGCATGTCGTCAGACGGCTGCCCTTGGGTTTTTGCGATATAGTTCAGCATGCCGTACTCGTTGTCTCCGGGGTACAGCATACACCCCAGCACGAGCTCCACGGCTGTGAGGCCAAGGGCCCAAATGTCAATGGCCTCGCAAATTGGGAGTCCCAGCATCACCTCCGGTGCCCTGTAACACAGAGTCTGCACGACCACACCAGGCTCTTCTCCGATCTTGTACGCGAGACCGAAGTCAATCAGCTTGACTTTGAGCGGCCGCTGATGTCGATCCACGACCATGATGTTGTCGGGTTTTACGTCTGCGTGCATGATTCCCAGTGACTTTAGATGGCAGAGCGCTGTGGCCATCTGCTGGATAACCGGTATCACCACTGCAATGGAGAGAGGCTTGAAGGCTCGGTCTTGCACGTAAGAAAACAAGCTTTGGTCCAGCAGCTCAAAGTTGATGCAGATATTTTCCTTGTGGAAGAAGAAACCATTGTACCTCACAATGTTGCATGTGTCTGGATCCAGACACCGCAGCTCTTTCAGAATGATGATCTCTATCCTCGCCTGCTTCACTGTATTTGGGTGGTTCATGTTCACCTTAACCGCCACCGTTTGGTTCGTCTTAGTATCATGACATTTGGCCACCAAGCCAAAGCCGCCCTCACCGAGGAACCCCACCACTTTGTGGCATTTGCCGAGGGTGGTCCCTTTGGAGATGTTTAAGCGGTTCTTTTTCATCTTGGACATCATGATAAATTCCTCTAAGATTCTGATGAGTCCTCTCTGCTTTGCAACTGGGCAATGCCAGCGGCTTTATGGTTTGGTGAGATCAAAGACGGCTGTTGTCTCATCGATGTCACAAGGATCATCAGAGCTTCATCATCAGAGCTCATCAGAGCTACGACCAGCATCATCAGAGCACAGAACGCGCTGTGATGATGCTGTTAGTGTAAAAAGAACAAAGAACATACGCTGTTAGCGTAACGACAAAGACGTCACCGTGATTTGAAGAAAAAACACTGTTAAAGTAAAGACATTCCTTAGATTTGAGAATGTTGAGAAAATACTGACGAATTGCACTTGTGAACGTTATGATGAACTTCTGAGGACATTACTTGAGATTTTTCCTGTGAACAGATTGGAGAATCTGGTCTATTCCTTCCTGCTGCCACCATGCGTTCATCACTGAATCCATGATGCTCAGCGCAGCAGACGGAACCGATGATCCTGTGAATTCATCGGTTCCCTGACACATGAAAACAAAACCCTGGCACAAGGCTTTACTGCACACGCACTGAACAAACGGTGCCGACCTGTCCGGAGCCGTGACCGGTGTACGGAACCTTTCCACCACAACTTACACACACACTCAGTGCCACTGAGGGCAGTTGCAGCGGCGATAGGGGAGACACAAGATGACGTAGAAGCCATCGTGTGTGATGACTCAGGTCCGTGTGCAGACCTGCCAACCCTGGGAAAGTATTCAGAGAACCACATTCGCCTCAACATGCCTTCACACCACTTTCACACGCCTAGGACCATTTTCATGAATATTTTGTGGTGTGTGTGCCCTGACACAACTCTCAGTCATTTTACTAATGCTACCCGCACATCAGAAGACTTGAAGATTGGGAAAACCGGTCTCACACCTGCTCACATATCCAAAGCCAGGTTTGTAGAGGTTTTGGTCGCAGCCTCGTCTCAGACTGAGACTTGACAAAGACTGTGACTCTTACAGGGTCACTATTTACAAGACGACAACTAGATTCCGCTATTGTGAGTTCATCTGTTGGTTGCTGAATGCGTGTCTACACCTCCACTGCCGCTGACACAATCCGTCCAGAGGTGTTTCCTGAAACTCGCCAGACTTCCCTTGGAAATCTGGACATTCAAGAAATTTCATCACTGAGTGACGGAGATAAACGTGGATTGTAAAATGTTCTAGATGTTTTAACTGAACCATTGCTCGAGTCATGTTCAGTGTCTAAGTCGATCCACAGCCAATCAGCGACCATGTACCCCACCCCCCCACCATGAATTTGACACCTATGGCGATACGTCAACACAAAGACTGAAATACTTCCGATAATATCAAACTGGACTCATGAAGGTTTAATATCTGCAGCAGCTCAGACAGGAAAGAATCTGTCTGTCTGACTATGTGTGTGTGTGTATGCGTGTGGAGCCCCTGTGATGGTCGGAACCATCTCCTTCATGTTCCAGGACAGAAAGATGATGGAGCCAGAGCAGCAGACACAAAGAAACAGCAGAGGACATCTCATAATCCTTCAGCAGACCCCCGTGGACGCCGTGGTCCCTCAGCCCCTCCGACTGTCTGCACTCCGTCTGTTTACCAACCAGGATTCCACTGTGCGCTGCACCAAGGTCATGTCCTCCTCCAACTTTGTGACGAGGCACCAACAGCGCCGTGTTGGTGTGTCGCCACGGAGATACAAACAGCCTCCTGAACGGGCTGCAGACGTCACCGACAAGCCAGTGACACCAAGGTAGTGAACTGCAGTCAACAGGGAACGTCAGGGAAGATGAATGTAAGACTTCTTCTGCCTCACCGTGTCTCACACACACGCAGGCCACATCCACACAGACCAAAAGCATCTGTATCTCCTCCGTCTTCCTCGGCACTGGATCAAGAGTGTTTGATCCAAATGGATCCATTGGAAACAACTGCAGGCCTGTAGGTGGAGCTGACATTCACCAAGAACAGAGGAAAAGATGGTGGAGCGGAACTTCTTGTCTGCAGATCAAATAGAACTGTTTAAAATGAGATTTATGAGGAAAAAAGAGAAAATGCTGCCGATCTTCGTGTAGTTACTACGGTAACAAGATCCACTCACTATGAGTTGCTGTCATCGAAGTAAACGATGTAAAAGTAAAGTAGAAGCACTGAATAACTGAACTCCAGCAATTCCATGTTAGCCATTAGCAAATATGTGATCTTTGACTGAAAAAGTGAGAGAAAATGATGCTGATTTTGTTGCAGAAACAAGATCCAACTCTGAGTCAATGTCACTGAAAGGAAACAAAGAAAAACACTGAGACCCGGAAAAAAACAAAACACGGCAGAGAGATTCAGCGTGAAGCTACGAGACACAGATGCAGAAGAAGAAAGACTCAGGACAGCGGAGGACGACGTAGGTACCACAGAAGCAGAATTGGAGCTGTAGACTGCTGTAGAGAGACACACACACACACACACACACACACACACACACACACAGACGTGAGTGGACGATTTATGAGACGTCACAGGATCTCGAGAACACACACGGTCTTCTTCTTTACATGGACAAACGGAGAGAACACCAACGGAGGGTTTGTTGTTGATTCACATCTGCATTCAGATCATCAGCTGATCAGCTGTACGTACACTGTGTGTGTGTGTGTGTGTGTGTGTGTGATTGTACAGGAAACTATCCATGCAAACATCGGCCCCACCTAGCCAACGACCCACTTAGGAACTCTGTTCCAAAAAAACCCTCTGCACTCATGATATTGCGGAGCCGCGTGCACGCATACGCACACCAGTGTGTCCTCCTCACCTCCGCCCAGTTCCTTCTAACTCTCCGTTCCCGTCCTATCTCTCCCTCCATCATGTGATGGCGTCCCCACACCAGGGACATCCGACTTGTCAGCAGACGATGACATTAGCGTCACTTCCTGCCTCCGTGCACGTGACCGTGTCACGTTCTTCACAGAGCAACAGCTGATTGACAAACGAGACTACACACGTGTTTTTGATTCATCCAGTCGTAGTTGCTCACATTTCTGTCTTTGCACGCTCTCAATAACCTGTTTGTTCTGGCGAATGTGTTCCTGCACGCTTCTTTCTGGGAGTCGGGGTGTACACGTATGCAGGAGCACGTACACATACAGTATGTGAACGTACACTGTGTACCAGTACGCAGGAACATGTATATTGTATAATTATATGTATTATATATATTGCTGTGACACTGTGACACTGTCTATACACTGCTGTGACACTCCCTATACACTGCTGTGTGTATTGTCTGACTGACTGTCTGCGTCGCCGTGGGACATCAGAGAGGAGAACGACTGTCAGATGTTCATTTCAGCTTTCTGTTCGCAAACATCAGCGATGCTTAAGGTGCAGTTCACGTCACAATGTGTTTGAACTCACTGAGTCCTCCGCAGACACAAACACATGTTCTGATTCCATTTGTCACACACACGGAGGGGAGTCACCTCATGTTCTCTGGTCCGAGGAGGAGCTGTGAGGTCACAGGTTGGACATCCTGTGGCGTGCCATCTGAACGCATAGAGACATAAACAAAAAAAGTACACAACAAATCCATTTCATGATGGGTTCTTTTTTAAAAATGATGTTTTTGGTTTTCGTTCACGCAGGACTGGGTGTGAACCCCATTTTTTACTGATTGGCAGGAGATTTACTGAGGCAGACAGGCTGCCGTGGTGTTGGAGTGTCCCCAGGACGTTCCTCATCGTCAGATTGAGAGGAAAGATAAAAACTGCTTCAAACAAAATGAACGCGGCTACAAACCCTCACATCACACACCGAGCCAAAGGTGGAGGAGGGAACACGTCTGAAGTGACTTTACACTAACCTGGAAACTAAAACCCATGTCCCGCCCGGCACTATTGGATGACATCACAGAGGAACAGCAGATGTTTGCTGCTCTGACAGACCAGGACAGGAAAATGATGACAAAGAGGAAAAAGCTCCAACCTCATGCAGACACAGGGGCTGAGCACACAACACACAGCATTCTTTCATAGACGTACTTCACTGTGGTCGCCCCCCAAAAAACACTTCCACTGAGGTTCGAAACACTGTTTGACACTGGCTGAGCGCGGGAACAATTAGTTAGCCTTCTGAAGCTAATTAGCTTGGCTGGACCTCAGTCTCAGTCCCCCCCGGCAAGAAAAGAGAAAAGTGTTCGATCCCAAACAGGGAACGATGAACTGTGTCCTCCTTCACTCAGCTGTGGTTTGGACTGAGGACACACAGAAACAGAAGGTCAGTAATTCTTCTCCCTCGGCTTCCAGAGGAACGCTGCTGGGAAAACAGCGTGTTTGGAGCATCGGCAAACAATGAGGAGTTTGAAAACCGAACAGCGACAAGAATGGGCCGATAGACAACGGCAGAAGGCAGGAATGTGACCCCATGTCACCCCGTCCACTAGGGCCCAGGCCCAGACCACAGACAGACATCCACTGTGGACGCAGTGGACGTCCCACGCTGCGCCAACACAACGCACACATGACGATCTATGGAAGAGTAGATCGGGAGAAAACGGTGCAGTACCGGCTTGGCTCGGCTCCAGACACATCGCGGTTCACGGTTCACCTCCATGAGCGTTCTGACATCACAGCGTCGGCTGCATAAAAGTGCTGTGTTGGCGTTTTTTTCATACACACAAAAAAAACAAACAAACTCACAAACGTCTGTTTATCATTAACGGACACAGTGTGTGTCACAAAAGGACCTGGTACCAGGTTCTATCACCATGGAAACATGGTGGAAAAGCACCCAAACGGGACAAAGAACATGAGACTCATCTTTAATAGAGGAAACACCGCCGAGTCCATTCTCCCTAAAATGTACATTATTTAACACTTATGGAGCTGATTTATATGTATGACCGTCAACTCCATGGGGAGGGCATGTCCATTTGAGAGTGCTGATGTTGCAAATGAACATCACACTGATGGATGTCTGACACCCGCAGGTGATCTGCTGTTCATCTGGTGTAAACGGGACGTCTGTCGAATCAGTGGAATCTTATTCATATTTCATTTTTAAACTCACTCATGGCAAAACTGAGACGACCAAAGCCCATACGTAAACATCATGAAAGTCTGTTGCAGGGACCCCGGGAAGAATAGTTATAGCTATGCTGCAGCTAATGCACACACACACACACACACACACACACACACACACACACACAGTGAAGGCCTCTCAGTCCAAAATCTCATCTGTCAAACTTGTGGTCGATGCCCAGCTATCGACTCGTGCACATACCTGCACTGGTATATTGACATGCCTGTGTGTGTGCACAAGCGCACGCACACACACACACACACACATTCTTTGCATATTGACACACACACACCAGTAGTGGTTCTGTGCTATTTATAGAGTGGCTATATTCACTCACTATATGTGTCAGCTGCTCAGCTCAAGATGGCCACAAACATGAATGACCACCAGCAGGAAACTAGGAGACAAAATGAAAGTACCTGCACTGAATCTCTGAGTGCGTGTGCGTGTGTGTGTGTGTATGTGTGTGTATGTGTGTGTATGTGTGTGTATGTGTAGCTGCAGGGCATTTTTCCCGTCAAGCTGGTCCACAAAAACATACATGCACAGTGTACATATGTGTGCACAAGGAGCTAATAACCCCAGAAATACACAGATAAACAGAGAGAGAGAGAGAGAGAGAGACACATACACACACACACACACACACACACACACCACACCAACAAGTAGAGCCTGTTCAGCCTCTGAGTCACAGTCACTTGTCAAACTTCATCCAACTGACAGCGGTGACTTGTTTTTAAGCAAATCCCTCCATCTAGGGACACAGCATGCAGGAGTGAGTGAGTGTGTGTGTCTGTGAAGGGAGAAGAGATAGAGAGAGAGGCTGATAAAAGAAGAAAACATCCATGAGAAAGAGGCTGTGGAGCAGTTCATCCAGCTGTGTGTGTGTGTGTTACAGAGGTAGATATTTGTGAACATCTTCCAGAGGGGCAGAGAGGCAACAATGTGGGTGTAGATGAGAGAGGAGGGAAATCTCCATGGCTGGCGAACCAAACAAAGCAGCCCCTGGTGTGTGTGTGTGTGTGTGTGTGTTCTCCAGCCAGCTGCCTCTCTCTCTCTCCCTCTCTGCATCAGTCGCGTTCAGCCACATGCACCCACTCACTTGATGAAGCAGCGAGCTCCCTCGAACGTGAATCCTTCCTCCCACCCGGTCGGTAGATCTGTGAGGGCAGAGACCAACGTGAGCGCACACACTCACACACACCTGCACAGCAGTGCAGTGTCTGGACTACAAACAGCCCCCCCCCATCCTCCACATCATTTGCTCATGCAGATGTGCTGCTGAGGCAAACGATTCAGTGAACGAATCTTTTCACTGAATCATTCTTCTGATTCAGTCCCCCCAAAACTGCTGACGCCCCCCTACCCCCATACCCCCGACCCGCAAATGATAACACACCACCAGGCATCCCTTCACGCGCACGCGCGTGTTTCTTCTTCCTGCAGTGGAAACACTGGAACCGGGGCTGCGGGGACTCGGTTCACGCCTACGTGACGAAACTTTTAAAAAGTGTGTCGCAAACTGGCCAGGTGGGGGGTGGGGACGACCGGAGGAGGAGGAGGAGGAGGAGGAGGAAGAGGAGGAAGAGTAGCAGAGGAGGCTGTTGCTCTGCGTCTTTCCCTCCTCAACTCTTCGCCCCCCGGTTCTCTCCTCCGTCGACCCCCACCGACCGTCACCTTCCGTCGGGGAAGCACTGAACCGAACCCCCGGTGACTCACCTGGAGTTTTCCTGTGTCCGGTGACAACCGCCTCTCCGGTAACGGGGTGCAGCCAGGTCGTACTCTTCGCTTCTTCGCTGTTAATGGAAGAAAAGGGAGGGAAACGTGTAAAAAACAACAGAAGACGTCACGTCGGTGAACGGCGCGTCCGCTAGATCCGAGAATCCACCGGATATTTACTTGATGAAGAAGACGCGTCCATCCCGGGTCACCCCGTAACTCCACGCCGAGGGGAGGCAGGAGAACCAGTCCGGCTCCGGGTCCGCCGCCATGTCTGTCTGCGCGCTGCTCCGCTCCGCGGTAGCGCGCTCCCAGGCTGCGGGCGCGGCGCCGACGCCCGCGCGTGGACACGGGGGCCCTGGAAAGTCGCGTGGACGCGCGTTGAGGATTGAGACACCAGCAGCAGAGATGGAGGTTTTACTATTTACCAGGATGGACTGTAAGGACGGAGGGTTCAAGGAGGCAGGGTCCAAGTGATCCCTGTTTCATGTAGAACTGAATCTGCCGTGTGGAACCGGATCAAAGCGTTGTTGTTTCTAAACAACAAAGATCAAAGAGCTTCCTCTCTCATCAGGAGAACAATTTCAAATACATCATGTGATTTCGAGTGCAAACGTGCAGCAACAGGTTGATTTGTGGAGAAAGGGGGTGGGGGGTTGGGGCTCAGGGGTCTGAATGAATCAAAGCTCTGTTCCTTTGCTTATGAAATATCCATGGTTCCATTAAAGATGTATCACATTGTGTTTCTGAACTGTCGCCGAGATAAGAGATCTGCTGCATGAAGACACACACACACACACACAGCAGAGCCTTCCCGACTGAGCCGTCACCACAAAAACACTTTAAACTTTAACTTTGAACTTTAAAGTTCCTTTCTGATGAAAATCCAACATGAACAGAAAAAAAACCCTCCTGTGTTTGAGCTCTGCTGCTCAGACGTCCCTGAACGTCCCATCCCCTGACGAGTCCCTGAACGCACCAGTTCCACCAGCACAGAGGTGACGGAGTGACGCACCTGGATATTTGGGTCCTGAGATTCAGGACCAACAAAAAAAAAAACACAAAAAAGTTGGTGACTCAAAGAATCTTTAAAGATAGATGGAGGGAGGCGGAGCTCTCCGTCTGCGGGATGTCACACACACCAAGTGAAGACCAGAGCAGGCGCAGGCCGGTGGAGGGAAGAGGAAGTGGAGAAAGAAGAAGGGTTATTGAGTGAAAATGAATCGGAGCTGTGCGTCAGATAATGTAATTTTCACCAGGTAAATTAGTTCAGTGGCGCCATCACTGATTGGTTGGGTCCTTAACGAGCACTCAGAGAGCCACTTTGAAGAATAATAACCTCCGTGTTCTTCTGACCTCCAACTCACTTTGTCTCCTTCAGCAATTAAATCCTGAAATAGCTTTTGGACAAATGACGATTGGATGCTCAGCGATCACGGACCGACAGCAGCAGCCAATCAGAGGTACATCAGGTGTGACGGCGTCCGAGGACAGACCTGCTTTCCCTCCTGCTCAGACAAATAGTACATGGAGAACGGGATTTTCCCACACGGACTGAGGCTGTGAAAGCACCAGTGTGGATGTAGTGGGGAGCAGTCGACGTTTGAGAAGTTACATATTCATGTATGTCATATTACTCTCATACACTATTTAGATTTTATATTTCTTGTGTAAATAAGACAAATTACAAATATGAATTGAACAACAAATCAGAGGCTGTCCCCTGATGAACGTCCTCCACCTACAGGCTGAGATGTGAAGGGATGTGTGAATTCCGTGTTCACCGAGACTTTTCAGTGTCCGTCTCTAATGAAATGTGAGGAGAGAATCTTTCAATTGTACCAATGTTTGTTTTTTACCCGTGTGAGAAACAGGAAGGAGAAAGACAGAAGAGGATCCGTGTGTGTGATTAAGTCTGCAGCTCTGTGCTAAGTGTCAGCTGCTCCGCCAGCAGGACGTCAGCGTGTGTGTTTAGGTTTGTTTGTTATTTAACTGCTGCTGCCGTGTGTGTGTGTGTGTGTGTTCAGTGGTCTCCAGTGACCTCATTTCTCCTCAAAGTTAAACTGTCAGCTGAACACTTAATGTCCATTAAACCTCTCCAGAACGTTCTGGTCGCTGGTAGCCTCCTGCTGTGTCCGTGAGCAGCAGTTTGAGCGTTTGGAGGAAGAAACGAGCTTTAACCAACAACCGATGTAACGAGCCCCGTTAATCCCAGCAAACGCTTTAAAACCTCAGTACAAATATTTCGTTTTTGTTGTTGCAACAAAACAGAACCGAACAGTTTTTGTCATGAGACGTTGTTTAGCTATACGACCACTGGGGGGCGTCTGACATCAAAATGGAAGAATAGTTATGATCTGCTGCTGCACAAACTTACAGAGGGTTGTTACCGCACTAACTACAACAAGATCGGCATCAGTTTCCTTTCACTATTTTTGGTCAGAAACCGTCTTTAGGTCCGTTCTGTCATCCCACTGAAGAGAGCTGAGAAAGTCACGTGACACAGACGGTCGTCTGTGGAGGTCCACGTCACCGTGACGACCAGTGTTCCGTCTGTGGAGAGGTGACGTCTGGCTGCGCCCTGAAGGTCACATCCATGAATCAGATCATCAGCAGGTCTAAAGGTTCATGTCGTCTCTGCTCCTCACGTGTTCACCAGCTCCTGTCTGAGATGAAAAGTTTCCAAATGGATCTTTGCTCTTCTCTCTCTTGTCTAATTTTCGGTGGTTGAAGGTTTCTGACACGATCTCTCATGTAAAAGAAGACAATTGTAGAAGGAGGAGCTGCGCACAGATTCAGTCCAATTTCACATCAGTTCAAACGTCCCTGACAAAATCAGTTCAGGGGGGAAGTGGATGAGGAGTGAGCGTGTGGCGGTCCTCGAACGCATCGCCTGGATGGACTTCAGCTAAAATGGTGGAAGTGTGTCTGACGCCGTGGTTTGGATTCCATTCGTGTTTGTTTTGCTGCTCAGGAGCGATGGATGGATTCTTCCGTCAGCGGAGAGAACACACGAGGCGGTGTTGTTTTTAGGGTCGCCGTCGGTGACAGGAGGATGAAGACGAGATCTGACATCGGTCCGACTCGGGTGTGTTGGACATGTTCGTCCTCGGGCCGACGCTGTAATCAGACAAACACCACTGAACCTCTGGAGGAACACAGCAGGAAATTCCTCAGGAGGTGTGTGTGTATGTGTGTGTGTGTGTGTGAGAGAGATAACGCCTCATAATTGAAAACAGCTGCTCACACAAATACGTGCATGTTGAGCCGGCGGCCGGCGTTCTATCTGGAGCGAAACAGGCAAACGGACTCGTCCTCGAGGAGTTGTTGTCGTGTGTGTGTGCGGCTGGTGTTTTCCTCGTACAGTCGACGTGTTTGTCTCTTCACATTTCACAGTTCAGTTTGAAAGCGAAACTCAAAGCAGCAGCTCGTCTGCAGACCAACAGCTGCTGGAGCCAAACAGCCCCCAACACACACACACACACACACACACACACACACACACACACACACACACAGATTAAAGTGAAATCCAGTTAAATGGAGGATCAGTCACCAGGAAAAAGCTTGGCGTTGGTCGACCAATGAGCGGCAGCGAAGGAGCATCCAGGCTATCAGCGTCTGTCAAGGGGTCAGGTCAAAGGTCACGCCTGAGCCAGTCACCATGCAACGTCCAAAGACGTCCAACGCTCGTTGAGAACAAATGGTTAACTGGGGGGAGGGGCTTAAAAGGGATCAAAGGGATAAAAACAGCTGGAAAAGAATAGAAACATTTATTGAACACGTCGCTCATCATGTGATCAGGAGGCGTCGACCAGAACCAGGGACGTGGAAAAGAACTGCTCCTGGAGGGTCTGTGGTCTCTGTGGTCTCAGGTCCTGGAGGGTCTGTGGTCTCTGTGGTCTCAGGTCCTGGAGGGTCTGTGGTCTCAGGTCCTGGAGGGTCTGTGGTCTCAGGTCCTGGAGGGTCTGTGGTCTCAGGTCCTGGAGGGTCTGTGGTCTCAGAGATCAGCTCTAATGAGGAGAGATTGAGAACTTCCCTGCAGCTTCCAACACATCACATCGCCCGCTCTCGTTCTCTCTTTCATGCTGTGGAAGAAATGTGCAGAATTTCTCTCGTTTCATCTGACACACACACACACACACACACACACACACACACAGAGGACTGTGCCCTGGTGCGTTCAGCCCTAACAGTTGGCTGCTTCACAGAGGTCAGAAGGAGTGTGTATCGATGCGACACACAAACACACACACACACTTCTGATGCATCACCTGGCTGTCCCCTGGGATCACACCTTTTTTATCCTTGTGTCTGCACACACGAGTAATGTGGTTACACAGACTTCTGTGTGTGTGTGTGTGTGTGTGTGTGTGTGTGTGTCTCTGTGTGAGGTCTCTCCTGTGACGATCTGAGTGTTGTTACACACGAGGACAGTCAGTCACGGTGTTGGTCAGGGAGTCGCAGCCAGAGGAGCCGGGATTCGTTCACAGCTCCCAGTTCATCGAAGCAACTTGGTCGTCACGGTGACGTGTTTGTAGTCAAGTCGTATCGGTTCATCTCAGCTGCTTAATTGACTGTGATCAGGGAAACACAATCTCATTCACAGCACTGTGAAATTAGGGAGAGTACGCATCAATAGAAACACCCGTCACAGTAATTAGATGGCTGAGTGTGTGTGTGTGTGTGTGTGTGTGTGCGTGCCCACCCACACACACATTGTGTGAGAACTGAAGTCCTCCGAGATCTTTCTGTCCGTTTGCTGATGAAAACAACACAGCTTTTGTTTCAGGATTCCAATCCTGATCTGAACAAATCGATACCTCCAACGATTCGATTCCTCCAGGAATTCGATTCATCGAAGCGTGAAGAATCCAGATGGCGTCTGGCTGCTGTCTAAGCCCTTAACACCGAAGGTATCACCGGTGCTACATTGGCACTGGCATTCTTTGGAATACCTTAATTACATGACTAATTGCACCACAACAAAATGGTCCATCGGCCATGAAAAAAGAAAATATCGATGAACCAGCCAACGTTTTCTCCCTCTCATGACCCATGGACGTCAATCAACAACAGCAAGTCATTACCGTAATGACTGCAGATTGGCTGTGAAGTGCAGTCTCAGCTCTCAGGAACCGTTCCCTCCTTCTCCTTCCTGTGAGTTTGCTCCACTCGACCTTCGTCAGTTTTACATTGACCTCGATCGGAAGTGAATTCTGAGCAGCTTTGAAGTCGTCCGGCGCTGACGGGAACAAACTTCAGCTGCTGTGAGTCTGAAAACTACAACTCCCTCTGCTGCACACTGACCGACCCCTCTCTCTCGCCCTCTCTCCACCAGTGGTGTCAAACCGACTCTCAAAGCCTTTTTTTCCCTTTCTACATGAAAGCTGTTAAACTTGCAGACACATTGAATGTGAGAATAAAGCGATGAACAAACTTTCTGTGGATTTCAGATGAATTTATCTGCAGATTAAAAACTTCAGAAGCAGTGACTGTATCAGTCGACGTCTGCTGAAATCAAATATACATGTCATATTCACCGAGGCGTGTTTCTCAACTTTTTTAAATTATGCACCTTGTGAATTTAGAACTTTGTCGTAAATTTGACGTAAAGTTCAGCTCAGATGTTGCAGACTTATCAATTATTTGTCAAAACGTTCTGAAAAAACAGGTGTTTTCTCTTTTTTTTAGTTCAGTTTTGATGTTGATGTGTCAGATCAAGTTGAGGAAAAAAGGAAAGAAAAGGTATATGATGTTGAAACTTTTCCAAGAGAGCTGTTAGCTCCTCCCCCTCCGGCCGGAGAAACGACTGGCGACAGGAACGAAGGTTCCAGAGAGCAGAGACATGAGTTTGATGACGTTGATGTCTGTGACCACTACTGAACCTGATTCCCCGTCTGACCGTCATCAGTTAGCGGGTTGTTTAGTCTCATATCAGACAAACTGAAACACATTTCATTTAAGAACGGTATCCTGGTCTTACCTTTACTTATAAAGAAGTCTATGCTCCGCTCCGTCTCAACAAAAGCAGCACAACTTGTCGGTAGAAATATTCCTTTTCGTCCCTCTCTGTTTCCATGGAGACCGTCGGTCTTCTTTCATTATCACCTCCTTCTTCCGCTGAAAGTCCAGTTTAAAAATGGTTTGAGTCAGTTTCGACGTGTAATCCTCCATTACGACAGTAAAAACCAATGGATGCTGACTGGACTCACCGACTGGAGATTGGCGCCGCTGTCACTTATTCTACGGCTGAGGACGGAATCGGGAAGAATCTCTGGGCTCACTACTGCCCCCTAGCATGAGGAGGAGAACTGCTGCCTCACCTCGTGTCTCTTCACACACACGACAAAAAATCACTGTACATTGGGTACATCAGCTAAACTCTGTAAGTTCAGTTCATCTGCTCGCGTTCGACCATTTTAACAGTGACATCCGGGGACGTCAGTCTGGTCTCCTGCTAGCAGCCAGCAGTCATTGTCAGTCCACGGTCACTTCTCAGAGTTTGAACGGGAAATGAGAACGAGTAAGAATCTTGTTCTCTCGTCTCCTGCTGCTCGTTCCCAGTCTGTGTTGGACCTCGGTCCCGAAAGTCGAGTAGTTGCACTTCACAGCCAAATTGCTGTCATTACGGTAATAACAGCGACAGAGCGAATGCGATTACCGTAATGACGGTAGGAGCCGATGGTTTTCTCCTTCTACAAGCTCCACAGATGGTCCTCCACAGGTCCTCTCTGTCTCCTCACCACACTCGTCCCTCCGGCGCCACTGATGTTTCTGTCTCGTTATCGGCTCTTTGCTGAATTATACATCAGAGGAAACGTGTCCTCACATCAACTGTCAGACGTGTTTCCATGAAACAGCTCCAGAGGTAACACACACACACACACACACACACTGGTTAGCATTCCAGTCTGCAGACACCTGCAGTCCGTCCTCCACCTCTACCTCCACTGGTGTCTCTACTCAGTGTGGGACAGTTTGAGGAGGTGAGAAGGACGTTTGTCAGACTGAGGAAAGAGTTGAAAGAAGAAAAGATCAAACCAACTTTAGAATCTGAGAAGAACCTGAGGAGGACATCAAAGATCTGAGCAGATGGCGAGAGCCACTGGACAGAGTGTGTGTGTTACAGAGGGACACACAGGGAACCTGATTCCATACATCTGACATCTCCTGCACAAACGAAGACTGAAGATGACGTCAATCATCAACACACACACACACACACACACACACAAACTATTTTTCTGTTCGTGGACATCTGAGCACCAGCTCCCGTATACTGAAGGAAGGTCAAAGGTTAAACTGAACAGATAAGATGTTTTTGAACTAGCCTGTGAATTGTGTGTGTGTGTATTCACAGTAACATTTAGTAAACACACACCAAGGAATCTGCTTCACCGGCTCTTTGAAGCCTCAATCCAAAATCCATCTCATGAGTTATTTATCGTCTCCTCCGAACGCTTCGAGAACTCTGCGAACAACACACCTTTCCTGTCATGATCCAAAGGGTCATGACCGATACTGATGTTAGTAATACTAATAAAAGATGATTTTATTATTGCTCCTATATCTACTACTTACGGATACTATAACACAATAATATTCTTGTATTATAATACAATAATACAATTAAATAATAATCATAATATTGGAATTAGAGTCCATTTAAAAAAACATTGTTTGAATTAATTTTCACTGGATGGCAGCAATGACCCTTCACAGGTGATTCGGTGGATTCAGTGGAACTACAGAACGGAAAGTTCCAGACCACGTTAGAAGAGAAGTGACACAGAGAGCAGAGGAGCGTTGGAATAAATGATTGTCTGTCAGCTGGCGACGTTTGACGGATCATGTAGCACCACAGCGCTTGGCTGCAGCTCACAGTTGCACAAACATGACCTGTAGAGTTAAAGGAAGGTCGAATAAAATCACAATACCATTTTCACGTCATTGAAGTGAGACAATGAAAACAAAGATGGCCAACGTGAACAACTGAAAACATACGGGGCGTGAAGTGGTGAACGTGTGTGTCTGAAGCCACATCCCAGCAGCGTCACATGATCGCCATCAACGCACGGAATCATTCCAGACACAGTCAGCCCACGTGGTGGAAAAGTGGTTTATTCCAACCCTCTGATGGTTGTGGACTCAGACGCTACCGGGCCACAGGTCCGAACGGTTGCACCGCCGTTTGAACGGCGGCTCGGACGAACATCAGCACGCACGCACTTCCACACACACACACACACACACACGCCAGCGCCTGCAGTCGGCGCCTGCATTCGGCTGGAGGAGGTGTGAGTGTGTTCAGAGTCTCTGCCTCAGTACTCCACAGTCACTGCTTTGGTCTTCAGGTATTCCAGGAGAGCATCTTCTCCTGAGGGACAGACGACAATGGGTCAACTGTATCCCCGGCAACCACATCATCAACCACAAAGCGTTTTACAAAGCCCAAGGCCACACACACACACACACATATATGGACGGTTGTGTGTATGTGTGTCTAAATACGAAATGTGGCTCATGGCCTGTTTCAGCCACTAGAGGGCAGTGTCACAGTGGACAAAGAAGCTGACAGACACAAACACCTCGCTGGTGTTTGTGTCGGCGACGTTGTCAGGTGCTGGGGGGTCAAGGAGGTCAGGTTTCTGGTAAACATTCACTCGTTCACTCATTTCAGCTGCTGTGACCCCCTCTGTGAGTTCAACGAGCTCTGGACAGCACACGGCCGCCAGGGTCGGGTAAGTACACATAGAGGAGATCCAGAAACAAATAAATACAAATAACAAATGTAAATAAGTACAAATAAATAAAACGTGTAAATAAATAAACATAAACATAATAAACCTCACTCACCGAGGTCTTTTCCGAAGCCGGACTGCTTGAAGCCTCCAAAGGGTGAGGCCACGTCGGTCTTGTTGTAGGTGTTGACGAAGACGGTTCCGGCCTCCAGACGCTCGCTGACGTACATGGCCTTGTTGATGTCGCGGGTGAACACCCCGGAGGCGAGGCCGTACTCGGTGTCGTTGGCTCGCCGCAGCACTTCGTCCACGTCTCTGAGGGTTGGAGCAGAGGACTTTAACTCCCCAAGGAGTCGCAGGAGGAGGGCCCACGTCGCGAACGCAGACGTACCCGTCTTTGAACTTGGACACCACCATGACGGGGCCGAAGGACTCCTCCTTGGCGATGAACATGTGATCCTCCACGCCGGTGAAGACGGTCGGCTCCATGAAGAAACCTGACGGGAAACGACAGCGGATCTCAAGCACAAACTACGACAAGATCAGCGTGATTTCCCGTTTGCTAAACGGTTCTGTTTTCTAACATCTCTACTTATATCTAAGCTCTCTGCTGAGGTCTCTGCTAGCACCTAAGCTAACGTTTCTGTTAATGTCTCGCACTAACTACAACAAGATCACCATCATTTTTCATTTACTTTCAGTAAACGCTTCTGTTTTCTCAGTGAACACTCAAGTCAGGTCACATGTGTCATGTGACTCAACTAGTCCAATCACAGTTGTTGTTGTCCGTTGGGGGGGTGGTCTTGTCCGTAGACAACGTGTGAGGGCGGACCCCACGCTGTGTGTGTGTCCGTACCTGGTCTGTCCAGCTGTTTGCCTCCGTACACCAGCGTGGCCCCCTCCTTCAGGCCCACCTCACAGTACTCCAGCAGCTTGTCCAGATGAGCTTTGTGGTTCTGGGGGCCGTGATCGGTGGATCGATCCAGCGGGTCTCCGATCCTCATCTTCTTTATCTCCATCACCTTCAATAACAGCGGTGTACATCATTAAGAGACGTTTCACGATGCGCCATCGGTGACATGTGTGCGCCCCCTGCAGGCAGACGACGTCACTCACCACTCGGCTGATGAACTCGTCGTGGATGGACTCCTCCACGAACAGACGCCCGGCGGCGATGCAGTTCTCCCCTTTGTTGAAGAACACCGAGCTCATGCCCTGAGAGACGACAGGAGGACAAACTGTGACCTACGACCTCACATGCTGGGACACCGGCCGGTGGGATCGTCTCTCACCATGCGAACAGCTTTGTCCATGTCACAGTCACTGAAGATGATGAGAGGTGACTTCCCCCCCAGCTCCAGAGAAACCTTCTTCAGGTTACTGAGTGCACAGCTGAGGTAAGAGGAGAAGAGAGGAGAAGAGATGAGACGGTCACGTCCAACGGTGAGCTGATGTTCACCTCGTACCTCTTCATGATCTGTTTGCCGATGGGCGTCGACCCGGTGAAGCCCAGCTTGCGGATGTCGGGGTGGTCGGACAAACGCTGCCCCACCATCCCACCTGGAGGACGGGGACTCGTTGGTTACCGTGTCAAACAGCTACAGAGAGGACGAAGACGGGGTCGGTTACCTGATCCCGGTAGAATGTTAATGACGCCTTTGGGGATTCCAGCTTTGACGGCCAGCTCAGCGAACTTCAGCGCCGTCAGCGGAGTGACCTGCAGACATCACACGATGACACTGAAGAAGTGGTGGCAGAGAACGGACCTGCAGTTACGTCTGAGCTAACGCCTCCACTGCTCATGTCTCTTCTAAAGTCTCTGCTAATGTGTTTGCTAACGTCTGAGCGAACGTCTGTGCAACATCATTAGATGCTTACATCTAAGTTAACGCCTCCGCTACCATCTTTGCTGGAACATCACTGCTAATGTCTTTGCTAACAGAAGAAAATCATATGTCAACATATTTCAGTTGTACATTCATGGACCCAATAATTGGTTTTCCAGTATCCTGTGTGAAGAATGTGACAATGACCATCACACCAAGGTCTGACACTGTGACCTCTCTAGCGTACGCTGTCACCTGAGCGGGTTTCAGGACCAGCGTGTTCCCAGCGGCGAGGCACGCGGCGCTCTTCCATGCCAGCATCATCAGAGGGTAGTTCCACGGGATGATGATGGCGCACACACTACCACGGAACAACACACTCTCAGCGGACACGTCCAGTGCAAAGGACCAGTCGTGGCAAACAGCATCGTTACCCGAGCGGTTCCCTCTTCGTGAAGGTCAGGTTCCGGTTGGGTCGTGCCTGGTTGATGGGAATGGTCTTTCCCTGAAGAACACGAGGAGGAACGTTAGAACTTTCCGAGCCCTTGTGCATCATTATGAACATTCAAATGTAAAATGTTGTAATAATGCCAAAGTTAGTAGTCTGTCGGTAGCCTGATGGTAGTATGCAAATGAGATGTAAGTGAGTCGATTTTCCTTAGGCCCCACCCCTTAGAAGCCCCTCCCCTTTTCACCAGCTTTGTGAAGGAAAAAGAAAAACACTGAAAAACAATAATGAAAATATGTTGAAATCACAGACTTTCTCATTTACGATTCCAGGTTCTGATTCAGATCCGTCTAGAACTGGTCTGCGTCGAGCAGCGGAAGAAAAACAAACGCACCTGGATCTTATCGCACCAGCCAGCGAAGTAGCGGAAGGTCTGGATGGACATTCCCACGTGGGTCTTCAGCGCCAGCGTGTACACAGCTCCCGAGTCGATGGACTCGATGGTGGCCAGCTCCTCCTGGTGCTCCTCCATCAGGTCGGCCAGCCTGGAGGGGAGGTCAAAGGTCATTGAATGGCTTCCAACTGGAAGCTGGCGCCTCTCCGTCAGACTGCCTTGTTTCTCTGATCACATCACCTTGAGTTAAAGGTCTACTGCTCAGCGCCAGAACCTTCACCTTCATCTGTGACTCTGCTGCTTTGGTCTAATGTCTTTCAGTTTAACCGTTTCACGACAGCAGTCCATTCCAGGCTCCATTCGCTCGCATACTTTAGAGTACCGCAATTACATGACTCGCCTGACATGAAGAAGGAGCTAGGAGAAGGAGAAAATCAGTTCCTGAAAGTAGACAGCAGCCATGTTCCTGTCATTACGGTAATCCCACTCGCTTTGTGGCCGGAAGCAAGCAAGTCATTACCGTAATGACAGCAACCCGGCTGTGAAGTGCGACCTCTCAACATTCAGGAGCCGATGGCTGTTTCCTCCTTCTTCACCCCAGGAACCAGAGGAACCCAGAGACACTTGTCAGCTTACGGTCCTCCAAAGTAATCTGGTGTGAATGTATCGGCAGCGATTCCTCTGCGGCGACTCACCTGTACAGCAGAGTCCCTCTGTCCCTGGGATTCATTCTCCCCCAGGGTCCATTCTCGTAGGCGTCCTTCGCGGCGGCCACCGCCCGGTCCACGTCGCCGACCGAGGCGTAGGACACCTTGCAGATTACCTGGTGGAGGACGTGACGGCTGTGAACAGTCCACTAATTAGTGATGGTGCAGGCGGACGGTTCACCAGCGTTGGATTCGCTTCACGTACTGTTCCGTCAGAGGGGTTGATGGTGTCGTACGTCTGACGGTTTTCGGCGTCCACAAACTTGCCGTCGATGAAGCACTGACGCGGCATTTTCACCGTCATGTTGTTGACGTCTTTGGTTGCCTGGCAACAAACAGCAGAGTCACGACCACGACTCGGCGGTGCGACACTCTCGGATTACGGAGTGGACTCACGTAGTCGATGACCTGCTGGACGTCCTCGTCCTCGCCTCGCAGCTTGCGCACGAACATCTGGATGAAGTCCTGGAAGCTGCTGGCCATGTACACGTCCTCGTTCTGCAGCTGGACGCTGGCACACAGCTGCTTCACCTCCTCCACCAACCTGAACAGAATCCCAGACCCTCAGCTCTACTCCACCTTTATTTACAGGTTATTTATTTACATCAGAAGGCAAACGACACGACGTCCTCATACCGCTGCTCATCGCTTTGTTTTCTGTTCGATTCCAATAAAGTTTGATCGGTTCCCAACTCACCCAACTAGAAAGGTGACATAACAAGTTGTGTGTACAACGTGAACATGTGGTTCTGGGGCTTTCGTCCTCACCTGACCACGTCCATGGATGCAGCTCCCGACTTGAAAAAGTCTGTGTTGTCCTCGACGACGGCGACGTTGCTGAGGATGCGCTTCCAGATGTTCTGAGCCGAAGGAGAGGAACGTGCATTGACAGTTTCTGCATCGATGAACTCTGTGTTTCTTCCCGCTGAAGGAAACTCACCCTGATCTCCTCTGCCACCTTCAGCTCATCGTCCGTCAGCTCCACCCAGGACACTTCCCCGGAGGAGAAGTACTTGGACGCAGGGATCATCTTCCCGTCCTCAAACTGCAGGTTCTTCACCAGGAGCTGAGAGAACGTGTGAACATGTTGGTCTGATGTGCAGCAGGGAGTCAATGCCGACGGCAGCTTCCAGTAGCAGACGACGTCCGAGTCGCTTACTCAAGTAAGTTCCCGGGTGAAAACCGAGTTGTTAGTAGACTACACACTACTACACACTGACAACAAATCAAACAGTTGTGTGTGTGTGTCAGTTTTCGATGTCTCGAAACTCAGACTGCAAGTGGAACGCAATACGAGAAGCTACGAGGAGCTACGAGGAACACTCACTGGTTGCCCATCGGTGCCATACAGCAGGAGGCCCTTCTCCGTCACTAGGCCCGGCTGGGACGCCCCCTCGATGTCCAGGGGCTGACCGGCGGGTACCGCCCCCTCCAACATGGAGGAACCGTACAGGGTGACGTGCTGAGGGCAGACAGAGAGACGCATTCATTCATCATCTCATCTCCTGAAGTGGATTTCAGTTTTCTGGTTGTGTCACATTCCAGCTTCCAGTTTTCAAACATCCTGTGAGTGTGTTTGTGTGTTATATAATGTTTAAAGGGACACTGCACATTAATAACATTATTACATGAACAACATATAATAGAGTTAGCAAACCTGCTAATTTACATATGTGTGTGTGTTCCAGGAAATGAAACCTACCTGACCATCAATGACCGTCCAGGCTCCAGGGACTTTATCGTGTCCACGGATCCAGTTGTGGATGGCTGCAGCCGGCTGGGCCAGGTTGACCTGAAGGACAGAAACAACCTCAGATAAACTTCCTGGAACCGGTGAGAACCGGTCAGCTGGTGGATTGTGGGAACACAACGCTGGGAAAAAAGATAAAGCCCTGCGGTCTGCACACTGACTGAGTGACCTTTGTTTGGTTCCAATTACAGGTTCTGTGTTAACATGTAACAGCAGTGAAACTATTTCAAAGACTCTATCAAAGTGATTCAGCTCATCACATGTGATTGGTTTTCTAAACGTTGAATGAACGTTCTCCACTGGCTCATTATTTTGCAGTTTCATTCTGGTTTAGTTTTGTCTTTAAGGTCTCTGAGGCTGCGTTCACACCTTTAGTGCAGTTCAGCTTTAGTGCGGTTGAAGGGAACTAGAGTTTGTCTTTGTGCTCGGTGCGGTTCATCTCGTCCGGTGTGACCCCTGGAGCGGTTCTCCAGGTGAGAAAAGACATTGACCAAAACAGAACTAAAGGCTACGAATGAGGTGTGACGAGCTGTGGTCGCAGTGGAAACAACATCAAACATGATCACGTAGATTGACGAGAACGCGATCCGACACTCATCAGGGGATTCAGACCGAAGCAAACAAACTCAGCTGTGAACAGGTGAGTTCCTGGGCGCTGCTGACGAAGGAAGATTCTTCAGATCAGCTGCTGGTGACATGTGATGGGTTTTGAGGTCAAAGGTCAAAGTGACATCCTAACAATGGGGGTGGTCCTGTCCGGCTGCGTCCTCATCGCCCATGACTGCTGTGGATGAACGCGTTCCCTGGCAGGCGTCTCACCTTGGCATTAGACTTCTTCTGGATGCCTTCGTAGCTCGCTCCCTCCTCCGGCTGAGGGATGCGCGGGGCCTTTCCGTCAGCGATGAGTTGCACCGACTCCACCTGAGGCACAAAACGCCCGATCACATGACACCGAACCTTCATTCGTTCTGACGTGAAGGTCCAGGTGGTTGGTTACCATGGCTTTGATGCCCTCCGGGAACAGGAAACGGTTGTAAAGTGTGTCCACGGTGTCGTTGGCTTCGACGGCGCACTCCCGCTGCAGCAGGATCGGGCCCGTGTCCAGACCGGCGTCGGCCCAGAACACGGAGAAACCCGCTTTCTTATCGCCGTGGATCAGGGTCCTGGTGACACACACACACACACACACACACACACACTGCAGGTGTAGGAGGCTGATAACGAGCTGTTTGCTGTGGATAAGTGAGCGTATATTTGCTGAAATGGATTCAACCTCTAGATAAGAGCCCATCGAAACCCAAACAGGGTCAAAGGGACTCAACGTGTCAACAACCGGACTCAGAGAAGGTCATTACTATTATTGTATCATACAACGAGAATGAACATCTATTGATTCTCCCGCTGTTACTAGGATTATTTAATCTATCTAATTAAGTATGGCTCGCAGTGAAGTCACACTACAAATACCAATTTATACTCCTGTGTAGGGTGTTGATGTGTTGCCAAAGGCGTGGGGTACGGAGGGCCTGATGTCACCGCTCCACAAATGTAACTACGCACAGTGGCAACGTGGACCTCCACAGACGACAACAACCATGTCTGGACTGTTTACGTCACGTGACATTACCGGTTCTTGGAACGGGACTTTTGTGTTCACCGTGAGAACAGAACCAGCGAAAAGACCAATTTCGACAGAAAAAGTGAACGAAAAATGATGGTGATCTTGTTGGCGTTACTGCGGTAACAATATCCGCAAACAAATACAAAACAAAAAACAACGATTACTGGAAAAATAAGAAAACACGGTGGTGAGATTTAACACGAACTGACGCAGAAGTGGAAACATACAACGTAGGGTACAACACAGGGTACAACACAGGGTACCACGTAGGGTACCACGTAGGGTACCACGTAGGGTACAACACAGGGTACCACGTAGGGTACCACGTAGGGTACCACGTAGGGTACCACGTAGGGTACAACACAGGGTACCACGTAGGGTACCACGTAGGGTACCACGTAGGGTACAACACAGGGTACCACGTAGGGTACCACGTAGGGTACCACGTAGGGTACCACGTAGGGTACAACACAGGGTACCATGTAGGGTACCACGTAGGGTACCACGTAGGGTACAACACAGGGTACCACGTAGGGTACCACGTAGGGTACAACACAGGGTACCATGTAGGGTACCACGTCAGGTGACAGGCACGATCCAATCGCCGCCGTCATCCTCACCAGTTGATGGCCGACGCCCCTCGGTGCAGCGGCAGGATGGAGGGGTGGTAGATGATGGAGCCGTGCCTCGGGTGGTCGATGATGTTCATGGGGATGAACTGGGAAGTGAAGGGCATGACGTTGAGCTCGGCGCCCACCGCCATGTATGCCGCCACCACCTCCGGGATGGGCTGTCCCTTCAGCCGCCACCGTGGGAACTTAAACACCGGCGTCCCGTCCTTCTCCGCAGCCACCGCTGACAAGAGGAGCAAGACGGACCCACGGGAGTTCAGAGACAGTTTGACCTCATCGGAATGTTTTTCAGACATGGAGCGTGAACTCACCCAGCGGGTCAGCTTTTCCATCTACGTCGGGGACGGTGAAGACGCCCACCACCTTGTGACCCTGCTTCCTCAGGTTGCTGTACACCTCCTGGCCGAACAGACTTCGGCCAATTATGGCCAGTTTGAGCTTATTCTGGTAAATTCGCTGGAAGGAGAGGACGGGACACAACTTATGAAAACTGTCTGTGGTAAGAACAGTACAGTTCACAAGTGACAATGAACCAACAAACAAAGCTGACACCCTGAAACTTGCTAACCTCCTGTCAAACAACAACTGGGGTCCATGTTGCGTTCAGGAGCGGTTGGAGACAGTGAGTTGACTTTGAGGAGCTGCTGTAGGTCTGGAGGCAACAACCCAACTGATGTGGAACAGGAACTGACCACCGCTCTTCAAACGGAAGCCTCTCGGATGAAATCTTCAAAGACCTTTCTGCTCAATGTTTCCACATCCTGACTTCGTTTACTCTCCATTCCAGTGATTAGACTATTCCAGTGTGCAGGCTGGTTTCTACATCAGCTTTGGTGGAAGCACTCCAACTCCCAGAGGACATTGAGAGTAAAATGTGACCACGTGGACAAACCCCAGCAGCTGCTGCAGAGGAACCGCAGGGCGTCTGCAGACATGTCGACCATGTGGAAAGATTTTCTCGTTTCTCATGTCAGTCTGAAATCTGAAACTGTCTCACAGTGTATTTTCACATAGAAATGCAAAGAAGCTTTTCATTTTTTGGGATGAGCATAACATTTATTGTCTTCATGCCCTCCCCACTTTGTCCACTATTCCACCGTATTCTTCTGTTCTAAATGTAACTTTGGAACTGATCCTTTATAAACACGCTGAGTTAAATATGTATATGTTGAAAACTTTAAGCCATAAACTGACGTTAAGTGTTTCCATTACTGTGTAACAGTGGTTAAGTAAATAAGTAGTTTAGTAAACTTTATTGCTCTTGACACAAGTCAATGAACGTTAGCATCTCTTTTGTGTCTGGGAATAAAGGAAAAGTAATGATGATAATAGAATATAACTTATGTAGTAGTCCATCTCCAGCCCCATTGACCAGGAGGCAAACAACATCCAACAGATGGTAAAAAACACAATGTGTTGTAAAGTGATAATTGCTCTTGCACAGACATTTTAAAGACATATAGAGTATTACTATGTATACATATTATATAGTACTAGTTATAAATTAATCTGTGTACATGAGAATTGCCAACATGTCTACACATACAGTATATGTAGTTTTAACATGAGACACACAAAGGCTTCTTTCTCATCAGAGACAGGATGAAATGACTGAGTGAGTGGCTGAGTGAGGGAGTGACTGAGTGAATCACAGGGATGTTTGTCTTGTTGGGGCCCCCGGAGGACCCGCCCAGCCATTGGTCGTAGAGGGAATTTGAGCGCAGCCATTGGCTGCCGCAGCAGCACCGCCCCGTCGGTGGGTTTCGGGTTTCCCTGCTGTTATCAATGGTCCTGTCAAGTGCACGAGGCACCGGTTCTGACAACGTGTTCGTGGCACACGCGCACGCGCACAAACACACACATGTATGAACGTAAAAACACGCACACACACTCACACACACTAATGAATCAATGGGGATTAGCGACACTAAGCGGCTGCTGCTCGCTCAGAAGCCCCAGCTGATGCAACTCCTGCCGGTCAGTTACAGGCCAGGGGAACCGGAACATGCCGGTGGGGGACGTGGCACGCCGGTCCGTCCCAGACCAGCAGCACCAGTCCTCCACCTCATCCCCATCCTGTCCGGGCTGCGTGTGTGTGTGTGTGTGTGTGTGTGTGTGTGTGTGTGTGTGTGTGCGCGCGCAGGTGGAGGTGGTACTCACAGACGAGGTGGAGAAGCTCCGGTAGACTT
>CAAKHB010007820.1:73918-93296 GCA_901007665.1 Aeoliscus strigatus
TCCCTGCCACTGCCAGTCCACTAAAAAGGTCCACCTCCTCATGTCACACACAGACATGCACACACACACACGCACACAGGCAGATGCACACACACACACACACACACACACACACACAGACCAAACCCCAAGAAAAGCCCTGCTGGATCCTCACTCGTCTGTCAGCATGGGGAGCGCTTGTTTTTCCCTGGACATTTGTTTGTTTATTCTGCTCATAAATACTTGCAGGGTGATGGGGAATGTCGAACTGGCAGGTAAGAGCTCCACTTTCCTCTCTGTCTGGCTTCATTGTCAACAATTTGCTGCACTTTTTCTGATGACTTCATTCTTACCGGGTTGGTGGGGAAGCCAAGGAAACTTGATGGAGGATAATTGTTGCCTATAATCATAGATGAAAATAAACACGCAGCTCAAATGTCTTTTAAAGTGGAAAGAAGCTACAAGTTCGCCTAACAAAATGATTTGTCTGTTTCATGGCTTCTTTTCCTACTGTGCATCCCAGTAGCAGCGCTACGTTACCAGACTGCAATGAATGGAACTGTATGTATGTTTGGAAATTCTAGTAATATTATGTCGTGATGCCGGCCGTGTCTCGTGTGCCATGAAACACTATGGGGCAGAGAAATGATTTTATTTATAACAAAGAGGGGCCACTGACGGCAGAAAATCTTTTTCAAGGTCGAGCTGGAACACGCAGCATGAAGGATGTAAAAGCAGTGAAATGAAATCTCAGGAACACAGATGTTACGCTGTGAGACACATTCACACCTTTACTCTGTAATGAGTTCCTCTTGTGACATTTTAACATATGAAGCTAAATGCCATGAAACTGTAGGTGGTGGATGTTTGGTTGAACCAGTTTATGGAAAACGTATGTCACGATTCAAACTCTTAATATTCAAGTTCCAGTCCAGAAGTCGAGTTCGATTTCAGTGCAACGCCTAAATTTAATTTCTAAACCTCTGAAAAAACAAAAATAAAGAAGAAGCTGCTTTCTGTAAAAGAATGACAGTGACTCGTTTCTTTCCCAAAGTTCAGGAACTGAGGAATTTGTGATTGAAGAATCGTTTCATTTTTCGAAAAAAACAGATTTGATCACAGTTTTGCAATAATGTTAGTTTTGCATGTGACCTCCTAAACAGAGGAGGGCGCTGTTGCATAGAGAATAGCGTCATCTGCATACCGTTGAATTCTTTGTCTGCTCATTCATTGAATGAAACCGTGAATAAACCTGGCCTGGAGTGGAGCCATGTGGCACACCTCACCCAACTGCACGATGGAGGAATTATTATTCTTATTCAACAGTGAATTTTCATGTGTCTTGTTTCCTAGTTCAGTGACATAAAGTGATTATTTAGATAACCGACGTTTATTATTATTATATCATTTGGAAATGATTCGCACAAAAAACATAGTTTCTACTCAGATTAGCTCTGGATTTTAGATATTAGCATTTGTTTGTTTGTTTATTAAAAGACCCCCAGGTTGTTATTTGGGTCGTCTTTACTGATCCTCATAACAAAAAACACTGCTTATTTTGACTTTCCGTTGTGAGTATAAAGTGAGTCGAGCGTTTCCCTGATTTGTTTGGACTGAGTAACCTGATCCGTTGTGTTTGTGCAGACGCAGACGAGTGTGCTGAGGGTTCAGACGACTGCCACATCGACGCTCTCTGCCAGAACACGGCCAGGTCCTACAACTGCATCTGCAAGCCGGGCTACAAGGGGGACGGCAAGCAGTGTGAGGGTGAGTCGAGGGCCGCCCATGTTCACCCACTCACTCACTCACTCACTCACTCACTCACTCATGGGACCTTGTGTGTGTGTGTGTGTGTGTGTACTCGGAGATGTTCTAGATAAAACTCTGGATCCTGCAAATTTGTCCCCTTAAACAGAAATGATATGTAAACGGTCTGAATGTGCATTCGTTAACATGCTGTTGTTGGTCACTGAGACGGCGCCCCCTGTAGTTGAAAGGTTAATCGTGTCGCGGTGGGTTCACCAAACAAGAGTAAAGTCACCAGACACCTTCTGATGTCACGGCCGGCCGCCAGCACAGCTCCTGAGGCAAGCTGAGAAGACCCCGGGGTCTGAAGAAGACATGTCTGAGGGCACAAATCGACCAATTAGTTCAGAAACGAGGAACTTTTTAGGGCTTGAACGGATCTGAGGTGCAACGATGTAATGATGCTGCTGGAAATCAGAGTGTGTGCGTGTGCGCGTGGGGGAGGTGTACTCTGATGGCACGTCAGCGACTGTACATTGTGTGTGTGGCTCCAGATGGGGATGGATGGTGGTTCCTCCTCCTGACCCTGCTGATTCAATCCAGCTGTAATTGGCAGCCTGCGTTTTCTCATCAGCTGCATCACAACCTGCTGCGCTGCAGTTCCTGGAAGTACCCCCCATCCTGTCAGCTCACCCCTTCGGTCTATCAGTTCACCCCATCAGCGGTCCATCTCTCTGGACATCTCCATTCTCACTCATCACTCCTCGTCCGCAGTTAACCGGCTGAGTAATAGTGTATTTTTATGTATGTGCAGTAATACAGGTCAAATTACCACCAAGAGTTTCAGATATTATCATTATTTCAATCTCACTGAGTATTTATATTGGCAATATATTTATATCCAATCTTTTTCTGGTGTATGCTATGTGGTGTATTTATCTATCAAAAACAGAATATTTACGATTTAGCTTTTATTTCTCTAATATTATATATCATTTTAGTATATTTATTTAAGCTGTTAAGATGTTTGACTTTACTGCTGTAACACTCTAAATATCCCTGCTGTGGGACAATAAAGGCCTATTATGTCTTATAGGAGATGACAGAATCTGTTATTGTCCCGTCGCAGCAGCAAAGTTTTATCAATTGAGAAACTAAAAAGACAAACAAATAGCGTAAACTTGTAGTTCATACAGGAACTAACAAAGTAATAATAAAGATAAGGAATATTTAGTTTAGTAATTCTAGTAAAGTACTTAAAACACAGAGGACTGGAAACACATCAGAGCTCGTAGCTCCACTGACTGATGTTCTGTGTGTGTGTGTGTGTGTGTGTCGGCTGCAGCCTCAGATAAAACTAAATGTCATATCTGTGCGACCAACACGTTGCTGAGCGTTCCCTATGGTAACGAGCTCGTACTGACAGTCAGCGATGCAGCCAGCGGAGGGAGCCGACGTGGGTGACAGCCGCTGCTGTTTGAAAGATGCCTTCAGGCGTCTGTTCGTTATTGTCACAATGATCAGCGTACAAATAATGAGCGTGACAAGTTGACCGTGAATAACAGCAGAGCAGCGGACTCCTCTGTGCACCCGAGCAGCAAGAGAAACGTGGGATTGAAACGTTTGTCTCAGCAGCTGCTTCGACTGTGACCATTTCCTGACAGAATCCGTTTGATTCCCCAGTAGATATTCAGGAGGAGACGTGAAGCATTGCAGAGCTGGACGCTAGGGTTTGAACCACAGGAGAACATCCAGTGCTTCTTCTGACCTGCGCGCAGCCAATGAGGGAAATGAACATCTAGTTTCTGTCCCAACAACATCTGTGCCTGTGACATGACACATCAGTGACATGTGACATGTTGTCACAGGCACATGAAGACCAGTTTTGGTGTATCCACACATTTTTTTTGTCGTATGGATGTTCCATACGGAACACGGAACCGTCATTTTGGAGTGGGTGGGCGCGGGTGGTTCACCAGGGGTCGCTCTGCTCTCTGACGGTTGGTTGCCATGCAACAGACAGCGGGACAGCAAAGCAGCAGCCAGGTGACAACGTCTCTGCCGATCCGAACGTTCCTGCTGAAAACACATTTGTCAGGTTCCGTTTGTGACGTGGGATCTCCTGGAAAATCTTCTCTTGTGCACCGTGGCTCCTGGATCACAGACCAGACGTGGTTGTGTTGTGTTCATGCTGCAGTTGAAGGAAAAATATCTTTTATGGGGAGGTGTTTAAATGTTCCACAGTAGCTTTGGGAGCCATATCCTTTAATATCGCTCATGATGAGATGTTTAATGGCCTCAGTTATTTCTTTAAACCTTCTTAAATCCCCTTGTAAATGTTTGTGTTCGTTCTTTTTTTTTTTTCATTTTGGGCCGAGAGCTCTTCATATTTGACAGTGTGATTGTGTTCCAGGGGGTTCAACAAATTAATGCTGTTTGCGCTGGACTCCTTTTTGTTCCGGGTCAAAGCCAAAAGGCTCCGTTTACTTGAGGACACTTCAGCTCGCTTTGAGCCTAGTTACCCGTGATGAACCTCATGTGACCTGGGGCTCGTTTCTCAAAGCGGGTGTAATGAAAAACCCTGAGTTTGTTCATCCTGGAATGAAGAAAAGTCAGTGCCAAATGTCAGGGTTCCTGATAAACTGAATTCAAACAACTATATGATGTTTGGTTTGATTTCTGTCAGCTTACATGAAAATAGAATAGAAAACTCTTTCCGAAGCCAAATGCAGAATTAGTTTTAGGTCGACGGGTTGATGTTGCTCAGAATCATCGATGGAGGCGGAGTCAGTGTCTGAGGCCTGTTGGAGGTTACTGAGCAGTTAAAGGTCATTAGTGCGTGTTCTAACGCCATGATTCTCAAACTGTTACATGCGAGCCCACTCTAGTGGAACGTGGAGGAGTGTCAGAAATATATATACTGTAGATTTTTTTATGAGACCATAACAGACTATGACACAATACAACACATCGGATACAAGTAAATTTAATCGTTAATGTAATAAGTCTGCGCCTCTTTACATTTGACTGTTGTTAAGCTTGCACTTTGTCACATGCATGTGGACAGCATTTTATACGTGTAGACGTAAAACTAGGAGGTCAAAATGTTGAAGAACCCTGGAGATATGGATGTAAACAGTGATTATTTAAACATTAATTACATTCCCCTCCGTTTAACTACAACTGTAGACGATACTTTGAGTAATGCTTTTAAAACTGTTTGAGGGTGACAGTGAAGTGAGCACAAGTGCTTGCAGCTATGCTAGCAGCTATGCTAGCAGCTTTGCTAGTAGCTTTGCTAGCAGCTTTGCTAGTAGCTTTGCTAGCAGCAAATCTAGTTCAAATGTGACTTTCTGTTGATGTTTGTCACAGGTGGGCTCCCACACATGGCTGCTTGCAATGTTCGTCAGGGGTGAATTATTACAGTAACTGAGGGCTATGAACCATCTGAGACAGAAGCGACTCCGCCCAGGAGGACAGCAGCAGAAAGAACGGCGGGAGTCCATCCTCCGGGACAAAGTCCTGTCAGAGACAGAAGCGGTCGAAGCTGTTGTGCTCTGTCACTCTCAGACGGCTGACTGTTTGTTTAAGCGTCTCTGCGTGGCAACCGCCTCTGAGCAGCTCCTGTGAAACCCTCTCACAGCTCATAATGGAGGAGGGTGGGAGCATTGTCAGATGAGTAAATACCAGCTGACACTCTTTGTGTCGCCCGTCTTGAAAACTGTCAGCACAAC
The DNA here is from genome assembly GCA_901007665.1 of Aeoliscus strigatus. Taxonomy (NCBI): domain Eukaryota; kingdom Metazoa; phylum Chordata; class Actinopteri; order Syngnathiformes; family Centriscidae; genus Aeoliscus; species Aeoliscus strigatus. The sequence goes on from CAAKHB010007820.1 coordinate 79,378, forward strand.
GTTCGCTTACACCAGTAAGGTACAGTACTCGGCCACAGACTAACTAACCTCGACACTGTTGAACAGGCTGTTTTCAAAAGAAAAAAAACAGCAGGTAGAAGTGGATTTACTCTAATCTGTCAGGTGTATTCACACCATTCTGGTTCTGGTGTTATTCTGTGGCCACGTAGACCCAGAGACAAGTTCAGGTGAAGCAGTAGTTTTTGGTCGTCATGTAGGCTGAATACCATCGTTGTTGAATCAATGTCAAGACAACAGCATTTCTCCTGCGTGTGTCCAACCTATACGATGACGTCATAGCTCCACCTCTCCTCAGCCTCATGCCAACTGGCTAACAACAACAAGTTATTGGTTTCAGTCTAGAACAGCATGTGAAAACAATATGCAGCTCCATCATCACGTTTGGAGGTCCCACAGTTTCACGGAATGGGTTGAACATGAGCTGACACATCTCTGTTCTCTCTCAGACACGGACGAGTGTGAGAACGACTTCAATGGCGGCTGCGTCCACGAGTGCATCAACATCCCAGGGAACTACAGATGCACCTGCTACGATGGATTCATGCTCGCCCATGATGGACACAACTGCTTGGGTACGAAGGGTCGGAGCCAACTGTACATGATATCTAACAATGATATCTAAAGTCAGCAGTTATATGACTGTTACTGCAATGTTACTGTGAGGTTTGTATTCAGATAGTTTAAATAAGAATGAAGCTTGCTCCCTGTTTAAAATAAGAAAGTCAGAAGATTTACACACAGTCTGCATCATAGTCTGTTTGTAAATCTGTGTGTGTATGTGTTCGCCCGACACCGCCATGAGTGTTTCTACTTCTGCATCGCTCTGCGTTGAATCCCGCCACTCTTGTTTGTTTGTTTTTCTGGTGGTTTTCTTTGTTTACTTCAAGCAATAGCGACCGAATGTTACCGCACTAACTACAGAAAGATCGGCGTCACCACCTTTAGGCGGTTAGCATTTTCTTAGCAAACACAGACGTGCCACTCCGAGAGCTGAAAAAGTCTTGTTACATAAACAGTCCAATCACAGCTGTCTGTTGAGGTCCGCGTAGTTACATTTGTGGAGAGGTGACGTCAGTCTACGCCAGGGGTGTCAAACTCCAGTCCTCGAGGGACGTCACCCTGCTCCTACCTCGCCCGAGTCGTCTCTGTGAAGTTCAGGTGAGGCGTGAGGGAGGGGGGTGACATCTATAACCTGCTGAATAGCAGAGGACTGGGGTTTGACACCCGTGACCTACGCCATAGGCAACATGCCGACGCAGAATCTTATTTCATCTGTTTCTTCCTCCTCATAGACATAGACGAGTGTGTGGACAACAACGGTGGATGCCAACAAGTGTGTGTCAACACCATGGGCAGCTACGAGTGTCAGTGCACTGAGGGCTTCTTCCTCAGTGACAACCAGCACACCTGCATCCACCGCTCCAACGGTAAGATGTTGAAAGTTGACTGACCGCTCGTACGTTCAGCTGCAAGACCAGCTGATGTTCTATCTTGAGTCGAGAAGGTTGAGATGAAGACAATCTATGGATTGATCAACGTGTCCCTCACCAACGAGCATCAGTCCAACTCCATTTTTTATTGTGTGATGGTGGCGCCGGGCGCTGAAAGAGCTGACTCCTGGATGAGATCCATGCAGGCGGGCATTGAATGGCGACAGTGTGGCACTCAGATGAGACGACGGTCATCGGTTATTTGTGCACGAATGCGGCGAGGGGCGGAGGCTGAGCGAGAGGAGATGGAGATCATATAGGAGAGTGACTTCTGCTTCATACTGTCCCTTTTGGCAGCTCAGCTTTGGTCAGGGCGCCGTTAGAGGATTCTCTGTGGAGACGTTCAGAGAAAAAGGGGAAAGAGATGCAAAAATAGATGTGTGTTTGCTCTCTGGAAAACCCATAAACAAGTATTTGAATATGTCTGTTTCCCTCTCACTCTTCCCTCCACCCCTTCCAACTATCCCCGTCACATCACAGCCAGTGAGTTTGTTTTTCACTTTTCATGGGGGATTAGCAAAGTTTGCCCACTGTTATCGTGTCTCCTTTTACCCCTTTAACACTGATGGTATTGCTGACGATACGTTCACGCTAGCATACAGAGTAATTACACCTAACGCTTCCTGAGTTCCTGAGGGCTGAAAGAAGGTGCAAGGAGAATAAGAGAATCGGTTCCTGAAAGTTGACAACAGCCATGCTGATGTCATTACGGTAATCCCATTTACTGTGTTGCCAGAAGCTGGCGAGTCATTACCGTAATGACTGCATCTTGTCAGCTTTCAGGAAGCGATGGACGTTTCCTCCTCCTCCTTCTTCACTCCAGGTAAAGGAACCGAGAAACACTTTCAGTTTTCAGGAACCATTTGATGTTTTCCTATCACGTAAATAACCGTGTAATTACGGTACTCCAAAGTATGCTACTGAGAATGACAGAGTCTATAGACTTTGTGACTTCTTTTCCCAGTGTGGACAAACGTGAGCATCCTTCCGTTGGGTGGTTTCCTTTCTCTTATTTCACTCTCTTTGTCTTTTTGGACGACTGGTGTGAGCTGCGTCCTCTTTCGTTGTGTTGCTCAATGTATCTTCAGCGGTGAGGGCTCATGAAGTGTGACACTGAAAGACTTTGATCGCCCACTGGTGACTCATTACAATAAAGGCCGTACATCCTTTTCATCATGACGAGCATGGTTCGTCACACTGATGGCTGAAGTGTTCCTTTTCTGAGAGTCAGTTCATATGTGCAAAGGAAGCGAGGGACTGTTGAAGTTGAGGGGGTGGAGTCCGTGTTGGGGCGGAGAAGACCAGCATAAACGGAGAGACAAACATTTCAAAGTGGGCCGATGGAAGTTGCGTGTTTATTTTCAGTTGTGCGAGAGGAGGCAGATTAAAGCCGGGGTTGCTGCCACCATCATCCCTAATCACACACACACCTCTCAACAGAGATGTACACAAACACTCAACACACATTGTCACGTGCACGTCCTCTTCATGGGGGGAGTCCCTCTTTAAACAAACCAGGGCAGGACTTTGGGAGGAATATCGACTGTTGTGTTGAGTGCCCACGGGCCAGCTCAATCTACTCAGCCGTTTTCATCTGAACTTCTTCTTAACTTGACTGTGCGAGTGCTGCTCCATCCCTTTGAGACGTGTCCAAGGTATATACCATCAGCAGACCTGGTGAGTCAATGAGTGAAAAGGATCTAATAAACATTCTAAGTGAATGTACACGGAACGCTGCGACCGGGTCGATACACCCGATTCATCTTGACAAAGGAAACTTTTTCTGCTCGTAAACTGTACCTCAAACGAAAGCCCTCCATTTCAGAATTCCCCTGGTCTCTGGTCGAACACGGCAAGCAGAGCTGAAAATGAAGGAGAAGGACTGTCCTGGATGCCCATAGGCCAGCTCTGGTGGGAGAGGACCAATGACCTGCCGGAGTTCACAGATGGACATGAACCCGCCCATTCCAATCGGTCACCTGAGAGAACAAGACATGTCCATCTGGTGGGGTGTCCTGAGGTGTATCCACAGCTACCTCACTGGTTCTTCTTCTTCTCACAAGCCTCCATTCTTTCCGCTGAAGTCCCATCAACTACATTCCTACAGTCACATGAAAAGTACTCACCAGACGTCCAGCTACAACACAGCTGAAAATGCCTCTCCTTTCCATCCTATTTTGACACATCTCTCCTTCCACTCAGGAGGCACATTGAAAGAAGAGGGCAACAGTTGAGGTTCTGGCCGGCTCCGGCTCTTCTGATTCAGGGGTGTTTTTATTACATCAACTGGACACAGGTGAGCCTTTGGTATGTCTCGTTTCAGTATCACATGATGACTGGAGACAAGGGAAACCCTCAACCAGGCTGGTCCAGAGGTAGATGTAGATTCTAGGGGGCGGAGGGAGAAGCTGGTTGAACAGCAATGGAATCGTCTCCCAGCAGTGTATGTGTTTGTGCCAAACATGATGGACCGCTCCCCCCTTCAGAGCAGATCTGGTCCCACTCCTGCCACAACTCCAGAAATCTCGAGCTTTTAAGTACCGATATCTATCAAAGCGACATGTCCTACAACCGTTGGCCAATATTTTCAGGAACTCTGTGGGAATCAAAGGCTCGTGCTTCACATTCTGTTGTAGAACGTCCACCGACACAGGAGGTTGACATTGGACCGATAAAGCCTTGGCATGTTCACAGATAATAGATTTTTGGTCCACGAGGCTCTTTTGAAAATGAACCATGTCTTCTTCACACACTTGGGACAACTCAAGGGACCGATGGCCCCTTGACATACGGGAGCCTGCTCCATGTGTCTTGCCGGCACATAGGAATCAATCCGGTGACCTTGTGGCCCCAAAATTTGCTTCTCCACCTGTGACCATCCAGTGCTCAGCAGAGCGAGAGCAGAAACAAACTCGTATCTAACTAATATCTGGAAATGACCCCATAGTCCGACCGCAGCGCTGTGGACCCACGGTGCTGGCTTTTGTCAGGCTGAGATTTGGTGGGAACTTCCTTTCAAGCGGCCGCAGTCCATTACTGGCTGATCGCAGTGTGTCCACACACTTGGGAATGTGTTGACTAACACTTTCTTGGCGTCCTCCTCCTGTTTAATAGGAAATGTCTTGTTTTTGTCTGTAATCACTTTGCCTGTCTCACTCCCCCCTGCTCCGTTTCGCTCTCGTCCTCCTTAAAGTCATTATGAGTTATTTACCTATAAGTGTCTTCGTCATTCTGTTTATTTTTCCCCAAAGTCGGCCTCCGTTATATATTTAGGACAGAGTTTGTCTTTTGGTGAGTGGAAACTTTTAATTCAAGGGTATGACCCGGTGTGTATCCGCTGCTCAGTAACATCCAGGAAATTTGTCGGAATTACACACACACACACCACCAGAAGCTGTACCAGGAATATAACAGTATATGTAGCTTTTTGGTTCATCTAAAACATTTTAAAATCCCCAGAGATTTTTCCAGTTGGTCAACGGCCTGAAAGGCCTCGTTTGTTGTCCAACGTGACTTCTGTGACCTATCTGTCCCCGTAAGACACAGCAGCGCTCGCCTCCTGTGAGATCACTGTGCTTCCATGAGGAAGGTTTCATTGAAGAGGTTTCTCTGTTGTTGCTGCTGGAAACAGCACATCTCCTCTCACCGTCTGAAGATGTCCATGGGTTTGAGCTGTGTATTTTATGCACATGGTCCCTACAATGACTGGAAAACAGGGCACCGTGTGTGTTTTACACCACCAGGCTACTTAGGCTGCTTCACTGTTTGTTCTGTGGGTTAGTTTTGTTGAAATTGGCTTTAGCATGTTGTTTGGCTGATGTGGCTACTCCTCCGGACTGGGGGATGCTGTAACGTTAGTGGCCCATTGGGCAGTGTGGCTGTGGCTATCACGGATCACATTCCTCCTCGAAAATCTGTGGTGGTGAAGATTTTGGTGGAGGAGTGAATACTGTGGTGATGAAGAGGAGACAGGAGCTGCAGGAACGGGCAGTTCCATCTGTGGTGTTTGGCACAGACTCTTGACCATTTGATGGTATCATTACATGGTTGATGTGATTTACAGTAGAGCCTTTTGAAACACCCTGTAGACACAAGCAGCTTATTTATGAGGTTATGTTGGCTGGACAACTAGTGCAGAGTTCACCACGGGATGATTTGCAATTCTTAAAAGAATACAAAGAGCTAGACCGAACCGTTTTTAAATCATGTTGTGAGCTCTTTGTAACAATTCTCAGTGCCAAGGTTCATGACCATAACGAATCCAGAGTAGATGAATCTGTCATTTTTAAGGAACGTGCAGAGTCCATCTGCACTCACTAACCCCAAGAATGTCAACGTGGTACCTGTACATTTCCTCGCGCTGTTTTTGGATGGCTCTCATATGCTTCAGACATTCCAAGTGCCAATTTTGATGAAACATTTTGGCCCGAGTTGACTGTTTCCCACGCTCATGGCTTCCAAAAGGTCCTTGCTACGGGCCAGAACTCTGCCCCGGAGGCAGCTGCTCCCGGCGTCTCAGTGGGTGTGAGCTGCATTCCATCCACCTGTCCACCAGGGCTCCACCCAGCAGCTCTGCCTCAGGTGGAAAATATTCACATCCATTTTAAACCCACAAACACGGCCAAAAATAACGCTAACAGGAGAAAAGTGCAGAAATAAGGATGGACAGACCAGGTGCCTACCCCCTCTTACCTGTGTGTTCATGCTGTAGATTAGTTCACGAGTGTCATGAAAAATGTTGGTTTCTTTGGTGGTGTTTGAAGAAGGTTTTTTCCTGTTGACGCCAAAGATGCTTGAGAAACCACCGCTCTTCAACAGCAGCAGCCATCTTTATTGTGTCCAGAAACCCACTGGTGTTATCCTGTTAAGCCCCGCCCATCGACTCTGAGCTCCGCCTACATCAGATAGACCCCTGTGATTGGTCCAGACTGACTCTGTTCATAGCGGTTCGTGTCCTGCGTCATCCATCTGGACGCCCAGGCTGGAGGTGAAGGGTACAGATAGTAAAGTCTGAATCTTCAATCTTATTCTGCTGTCGAGGAGCACGAATTCCATCCTCCCGCTGCTGAGGGCACTGAACATGTGTGGATGATTGCAAACCTCGTCCTGATGACATAGTGAACCGGTCACAGCGGATGGGAGCTGGTGGTGACGTCCGGGGGAGTCTGACTCCTCAGACCTGACGATTGAACGCGTCAGTGAGCCCCCGGCTTTGCTTTCTCGGCCTTGTCACATCGGACGTGTTGAGAGGCCACGGTTGGCGCCCTCTGCTCTGTTTGCTGATTTTGACTCGTCGTGCAGAGACCAGGGGGCCCGCCTGCCCCCTTCCCTTGGCCGTGGTTTATTTGACGTCTTTCAGTTTCAATTGATTGTCGATACGGTGCTTTCTTAAGAGTTTAGCTTTTAAACAGAGTTAATGTATGTTCACTTCTTCCCCTGGGCTTCATTAGACCAGCTCTCAGGTTTGCACAGGGTCAATATTTGGCCGTCCATCTCTGCTGCTTTACATTTAATGTTGACTGAAATATACCGTCTGGAAATATCATGATGACCGATGGGATTTGATTTTTATTTTTTTTAACGTTCGGTAGGATTTCCCTCTCAGTCCCTCTCCAGTCATATTTTGACCTGACTGCTGCAGCGGTGGGCCGACCTAAAACACTCCAATGCTACTTTCCATTTATTGTGGTTTTCCTGGAGGCACCGGCGTCACTTTTTTTACATTTTGGAGTTAAAAAAAGAAAGAAAGAAAGTTGCTGGAAACTCTGGGTTTTGCTCTGTCATCATCACATCGAGGTCAGATGACAGAGATGCTTATTTTTCTTGCAGGCAGCTGCAGCGGATGTGTTTCTCATATGTGTTTACCATCACCCTGTCATTTCAACGTTCATGCTGTGATCATTAGTCAGTAGAGAAATTCTTCAATATATCTTTACTTTTATATTTTTTTATTATTTACTATTTATTTACTTATAAAGAGTATAAATTATAAAAAAAACAATATATATAGCAATAATATATGATATAATAATTTTTATATATACACACACGCTGTATATAATAGAGAGTGAACAAGCCTGTAGGACGGTTCAGTGAGACGACAGATGTTTGTCGGCTGCAGAGGATCGTGTCGGGGCGATGGGACACGGATGAGACACTTGAGTCACTCTCGGGAGCGATGAGAGGGAATTCTTCTCCATGGTGACCAGGAGTTGTGTGTCAAGGCGGAGTCTGATGAGTGAACACGCATTCATCTGGGGAATCTGTAATAGCGGACCTTGTCCTCGTGTGTTTTATATCTCTGTTGGTTTGTTTGTCTCAACATGACCACACCAATAAATCATGTGTAAAGACACATCCTGATAAGACAGAAACATGCCTCTCTGTGTCCTCAGATGGGATGAACTGCATGAACAAGGACCACGGCTGCGCCCACATCTGCAGAGAGGCTCCTGGGAAAGGAGGAGTCTCATGCGAGTGCCGTCCGGGGTTCGAGTTGGCCAAAAACCATAAGGATTGCACGTGTAGGTACCACAGTCGCTCCCGCACACAAACGCCCAACATCCAACGCCGGGAGCGAGCGCTCAGGTGGATCAGGTGACGACACGCTTCCAGTGAATTCCACTGAGCGAAGCGGTGAACAGACTCTACCAATTCAATTGACCTAAAAGATCCTCTCAAATGTCATTCTTGTCCAAACTTCAATCAATCAAAGAACATGAAAGAGAAAAAGTGTTTTCTCAATTTTTTGTAGGTTTCAATAAAATCTTCAGAATAAATAGTATTTTTGAAAATAAAGTTCTCAAACACGTCCTTGTCTTAAAGGTAAACCTCTCAAACACGATTTTTCAAAAACAAATTCTAGACGAGTTTTGACAAGTAGCTCCTAGTTTCAGCTCCTTCACCTATATTAACTTTTATTTTTGTTGTATTTTGAGTCGGGTCCAGAGCCTCTGGTTCATGTCTGAGAATGGAAGCTAGCAGCTACGTTTGTAAGTAGCAAAAATACAGAAATTCTGAAATTTGGATTCCGGGATCCAGTGTAATCACAGCTGCTGTAATGTGTAAAATAAGTAGAAATGGAAACTTTCAAAAATAAAAAAAAATAAAAATGCATAAGTAAAGACATCTGAGACTGTTCTTAAGAAAATGTTGAGGAATTACACTTATGAACTTGTTAATTTCAAAGATTTTTCTTCGGAACAGATGGGAGAATCTGGCCCCTTTTTACCCATCGCTGCAGGTATGGCGTCGTTTTGAGGCAGAGGCATAAATCCAGCTGCGTCCTCTGCCATCGTTTCATATGAAGTCATTCGATTTGGTCCATTTCTTGTCTCATGTCAGCCAGAGAAGCATCAACACTGTACTTTACCGACATGGATTTATTGCGGTTCCATCCAGTGGGGGTGAGAGATCTGCTCCGCGCCTCTGACAGACATGAGTATTAGAAAGGACAGACACGTTCCAGTCTGCCTTCAGCTGTGAAATACAAGGGCAGACATTTAATACCAAGAACATTTAAGTGTTTCTGGCAAAGACGAAGGTGCCAGAGCACTCAATCGAGAGAAGTTTTGCTTCTAACCCCCCCTTTGCTCCTATCTCTGTTTCTCACTCGGAACGCCAAACGCCTGCGGCCATGGAATTTAGGGCAGCTGTTTGTTTTTGGGGTGGGGGCAGGGGAACGAGCTTTTAGTTACACTTTGTTTGGCAAAACATCTTGTTCTCGTCTATGAGGGAGAAGTCTAAAGATTAAGAAAGCGTCTGAAAGGCTCTAATTAGTTCCCAGCTGTGGTTTTATTAATGGAAAGAGAGACGGTTTGACACGCTGGAGGAGGACAGTAGTACAGTCTGCACACAGAGACACACCCACCTCCTTCATGTCCCCTCGGCGTTTTCATCCCTCCATCATCTCTGTCCATCGTCCGGCTCCATCTAGGAGAGCGTGTTTCCTCCAGCGGCCATCAGAAGTGTTGGACAGAGTTCTCTCCAGCTCTGCTGGGGCTGGAGCTGCAGCTCACATATCACCTTCCATTCTCTCTCTGTGTGGACGTGAGAGTTGAAACCAAACTTTATATACAGTATATGGATACATATATAGGTGTCGTATGAATAAAATGGACTGATGTGCCTTCCTCCTCCACACTGTCTCCTTGGATTTCCTGTTTTCTTGTTTCCCTGGCACTCCAGCATGTAGTTCACGCTCAGACTCCATTGTGTGGCGTTGGGGAATCGATCGTCCTCCATGTTGCTTGTCGGCTGTCAGCAAAGCTCTGGACCTGTCTCTTTCTAGCTCTTGATCTGGAGCCTGATGAACAACCCAGCTGGGTGGTGAAGAGCAGGTTCCAGACTGAGGTTATAAAGTTAATAACGTCTGGCGTTCAGGATGTCTGGCTTTCTCAGGCCTCAGTAGCAGTATGGGTGGTGCGCGCTGAGCAGGTAGCCTCAGACATTTGATGTGAGGGATGGAATTCCCTTGAACACCATCATCCATTCACTCATTTGTATTTTTTTACTACGTTCCTTGTACAGCTGTGGACGATGACCGCCACTGTAAACTAGATGTGAATGTGTGAATCTTTCTCGCCCTTTCTTCCAGTGACATGTAACTATGGAAACGGCGGCTGCCAGCACACATGTGACGACACGGACACAGGGCCGGTGTGCGGCTGCCACCAGAAGTACGCTCTGCACGCAGACAGCAGGACCTGTACTGGTGAGTGACAGTCAAGATGGCGTCTCTCTCACACACACACAAGCACACACACACACTATGGAGCACCAGTAGTTTGGAAATGCAATGATACGCAGCTTTATGGGATGTTGAATGCAACAATTCATTCCTATTATCTAAATATTCTGGAAATGTGATTTTGCACCTGTAACCAGAGCTGAATGTCTTTGAGAGTCTGATCTTCACAACAAGCACTATGTGAATACACAACTACTTAAACTGAAGGTTACTTTCACCTCAGTTTTCAGTGACGTTTTGGTCAACGGCTGGTGGAGTTGTATTTATTTTCACCCTGGGAAAGATTGAAGGAATGATGCAGTGGCAGTCAGTAGAAGAGCTTTTCAATTTGGTAATTCCTGTCCTCCGAGATGTTGCCATCAATTAACTTGTCTTAATCCCTGAGACCGGAGGGGAAACAGACTCGTCCAGACGGACGGGATTATTCAGAGAATTCACTTTAGATGCACTTTGTTACATTACATGTCACATTAAGGCCACGTCCACTGGGAGACAAGTTCAGGTGAATCAGTAGTTTTCTATGGTCTGGACCTTTGGTTTCCATGGAAACAAGTTCAGGTGAATTAGTAGTTTGTGGTCGTCGTGGAGCCCAAATCCGGTCATTGTTGAATCAATGTGAAGATGACAGCGTTTGTCCTGCGTGTGTCCAACCTATACGATGACGTCACAGCCCCTGTGATGTGATGTGTCTGTTCGTCTCCTTCTGGTTCCGTTCATCTTCGTCTTCCTGTGTTTGATTCCATCTCATGCTCCATGTCTTCTTCGCTGTGATGGTGGATTTTTGTGTCAGCGTTACAGCTCCACCTACAGGTCTGGAGGATGTACAACAGCAGATTCACTGGTTTTGTGTGGACGCACAGGTTTCGAGAGACAATTCCCAGAAAACGTTTTTGTACTATTCTGTCTCCATGTGCACGTGGCCAAATAAAAGATGCTAACAATGCTAAGATGGACAGACCTTATTGTACTTGTACAGGTTCCAGAGGTGGGTGCGTTGAAATGAGAGTAGATGTTGATAACTCAGAGGTTTGGATACAGTGTTGCACATGTTCACTATGGTGTGTGTGGCACATGGTGATGTTTGCATGATGCTAACAGCTCAGAACTGCTGGGCATCCATGCTAACGTGTGTTTTGATCCATGTGAACCTGTGAGATCACATGTCACCACCTGGTGAACGTCTCTGAGCTGCTTTGTTGGAAATCCGGAACCTTAACTGCTCTCTCCCTCTCTCTCTCTCTTTCTCTCGCTCTCTGTTTCTCTCTCAATCCTTCTCTCTCTCTGTCTCTCTCTCTCTCTTTCACACAACCTCACAATCTGAACCATTTCACAGATGCAACTACCGATGTTGAAACTGTTGATAACCACTTTTCTTTGCAGCAGCTTCAGAGAATTGAAGGACGTGCCCGTTAAGGAACGTGGAAGGAGGAAGCTCTTCTCCTCCGTCTGTCTCTTTTCCCTCTCTGTCACTCTTCCTACTCTGACAAGAGATTGGACCTCCTGTGTCAGGTGTTCCAGCTGCTCTATGGGCCGACTTTACCTCCCCTTCCCTTCTTAACCATCCTGTGTAGCTGTCCCTCTTCTAATCCTCCTGCTCTCTGGTGATAGTACCTGATCGCCTGTCTTGTCTTGGTATCTATGTTTAACACTTTAACACCAACAATATACCCGGCGCTACATTCACGCTAGCAGACTATGGAATACCGAAATTATGAGACTATTTGTGCACTCGGAAAACGTGGAACGGTTCCTGAAAGCTGAGAAGTGTCATTGGTTCCTCTGTCTGTATGTGAAGAAGGAGCTAGAAGGGGAAGGAGAAAACGTCCATCAGTTCCTCAAAGTTGAGCACAGCCATGTTGCTGTTATTACGGTAATCCCATTCACTCTGTTGTTAATGACAGCCACTTGGCTGTGAAGTGCAAGTTTCAGTAACCGATGGACGTTTCTTCCTTCTAGTTCCTTCTTCACACTAAGTAGAGGAACTGATTGACAGACACTCTCAGCTTTCAGGAAAATAGTCATGTCATTACGGTACTCCAAAGCATGTTAGCACAAATGTATCGCAGCGATAGCGTCGGTGTTGAAGGGTTAAAACCAAACCAGGTGTAAATGATAGACCCTCAGTGCTCAGGAGAAAAGCTGTGGGTGGGGTGGGAGGGCCGGGGGTGGTGGGGTTGGGGGTAGTTGGGGTGGGGGTCGGGGGCACATTCTGGACATTCTGTGGTCAAACACAGACATCTCAGTTGCAGCCTGATCTTGAGTGAAGCTCCCACAAAGACAAATGAACTTCCTCCTCCAGCTCTCGAGCGGCCTCCTCATCCTCCACATTCTCATCCGGCCAAACATGAAACACCACAAAACGCCTCATCTCCATCAGTCAGCCCCGTCTCTCCACTCAAAGAAGAGGCACGTTCACGTCGTTGCTTCTTTCACTCAAATAACACGATGCATGTTTTCACTGCCACTTCTTCCGCTTTCTGTCTGTTGCTTCGTTGTGTGTTTGTCCAGTTGAATAAAAGAAGCAGCAATTTGTACTTCCTTCTCTCTCCCTGTGCCCTGATTTGGTACTATTCTCTTTATAATATAGCCCCCCGCCAACCTTGCCCAGTATTCAGGCTTAGAATTCACCATTAGGTCCCAACCAAAGAATCCAGTCTGAACGCACCTGTTCAGTCCCAGAAAACGGTTGTAGACAAACGTTCTGACCAATCAGCTGCGAGCTGGCGATTGCTACCCCGTGGGCCGTGAACAAACAACAAACAAACGCTTGTTGGACGTTGTGTCTACACAACAGTAGCTTGTAATGCTACATTAACAAAACCACCAAGTGGTGCTGATGTTTGTTCTCTTGCCGCTAGCCATTCCGATCGCAGTTGCGATTTAAGTCACTTTCCGAACAGGAAGTTGTGAAATGGAATGAACCTCGTACCCAGACAAATCGGACTCGGACGTCACAATCCCAGATGGCCGCCGTAGCACAGTATCATCTGTCTGATGGGTCGTTTTTCTGAGTGTGTAGTTGTTATTACGGTCGTAGTCGTACATGGCACGACACAGAACATGTTGATTAGACACTAACAACTAGAACACCAACCAACGTCAGACTTTCTATGTTGTGATGAAAGTGGAATTCAAGCCACTCGGCTTCCACCCGTGAGTGACGGCACCGTGAGCTACGAGCTGCTGCAGCTGGAACGCAGAATGGTGGCGCCACATGACGGGCACCCCTCACCGTCTTCGTCTTCTCAGCCTCTCTCACACACTCACACGCATTCTTCTATCTCTAAAATGTATTTTTCTTTTCCACCTTCTCTCTCACACACTCGAGTGGACACAGACCGGTATGCTCACGCTCCAGACTGAACAATCACACCTCCATTCAATCGCCAGCCGTTGGCTCCTTCCATTCACCTCTTGTCCATCAAGAGCCCTCAGAGGACGGGAGAGAATGTGGTGGTGGGTCCTGGCCTGGGAAGACACATTAATTACCCCCCACAACTCACACACACACACACACACACACACAAACACACATTCCGGCTGCCGTCAAAAGGTTTAGAAACGAGCGGCGTCCATTCAGAAGACCATCCTGTGTTCTGGTCTCAAACTCAGCAGCACCAATTGGCAAACTCACCCCAACGCCCCCCAGCCCGCTGCCC
>CAAKHB010007821.1:14720-27465 GCA_901007665.1 Aeoliscus strigatus
CTCTCTCTCTCTCTCTCTCTCTCTCTCTCTCTCTCTCTCTCTCTCTCTCTCTCTCTCTCTCTCTCTCACACACACACACACACACGTGAGATGAGGACATGTATCAATGTCATGTTGTCAGACGTCATGTTCTGACACTGAGTTTTAGGTGAAGTTGAGATCAGGTTCCACTTTGGTTCTAGGGTAAAATACATGTCCTCACAGAGTGTGTGTGTATGCATGTGTGTGTGTGTGTGTGTTACAGATCTTCCGATGTTATTAAATGATATCAACATCAAGGCCCTGGTTTGAAGTTTAACTTCCCTTTTAGTTCTTGTTCTCTCTCACGCACAAACACACACACACAGTTTATTGCAGAGTTATCAATTCTTCATCAGTTCAGGACTGTGTGTGTGTGTGTGTGTATGTTTTCGTTTTCCTATCAGCACTGTGTCTCAGAGCGGGGATGAGCATCATACATCATTGTTCTACTGTACCAGATAGCCTATCTCATGCACGCACGCACACACACACACACACACACACACACACAGATAGATTAAAACAGGTTTAATCGTTTAGTTTTGCATGTTTTGTTTTATTTGCAACCTGTGTGTAGTCCTGATTGACACGCACACACACAGCTGACACAGGGACTGAGACACAAAGTGTAACTGTCCCTTCGTCTTTGTCAGTTCTTCATCACTAAGACTCAGCAGGTTGAAAATGACGGGGAACGTTGAACCGATAACGAGAATGAGTGAGACAGGAGAACATTCCTGCTCCCCAGAGGATGAGTCAGCCCCGTGGCTCCGCCCCCAGGAGGAACTTTTGGCTCAGATAGATATGAAAAGATGTGAAAGTGAACAGGCATTAATAGAATGTGTTATCAGCAGCCGGGATGTTATTGAATCATTACGAGTCAGTCGCCGGTTCATTATCGATGGATCATAATTCTTCTGTGTTTCTCTGATAGGTTGCGACGGATCAGATGGCGTTGAAAAATGGTTATTTACTTATTTAGGTTTTATCTCTGTGTGATGCAGCCAGCAGATATCAGCTGCATTTACAGCACAACGCTGCTTTCTATTCCCGCTCTGCCACCACGCTCACTGCTGCTGCTGCTGCTGCACGTCCTCTCTCTGCTGCCTCACCTGTCTGTCTGTTCACCTGCCTGTCTGTCTGTCTGTCTGTTCACCTGCCTGTCTGTCTGTCTGTCCACCTGCCTGTCTGTCTGTCTGTTCAGCTGCCTGTCTGTCTGTCTGTATGTCCACCCGTCTTCTCTGCTTTCTTTCTTCCTTCTCGTCTATTTACAAAGTCCATTTCCTTGATTTCACAGCAGCCACGTGTGTGTGTGTGAGAGTGAGTGAGTGTGTGTGCACGCACATGCACCTCTCGCTGTCACGCTGTGGTGCTAATCGATTAATGCCAACATGTCTGAAACAGCATCACATTAGTCAACGTCCTACAACACCATCTGCACAAAGGTGTGTGTGTGTGTGTGTGTGAGTGAGAGAGCCACAACACATCGTCATATGTAAACGCAAAGCTCTGAAAATTTAAGGTGGTTTGGTTGCCATGGTTGCAGTATTAACAGGGGCTCTCCACATATTTTTCTGAACCACCGCACCAACCCGCACCTGGAGAGCGACCATCACCTGCTACAGGGCCCACTCCAACTTACACCTGGCCGTCGTTACAGGTCGACGCGATTCCCATGTTTATTGAGCCAATGTCAACTCATGGCCCTCCAACCTGTGATGTCACAGCGTGTGTGTGCGTGTGTGCCAGCGAGTATTCCTTTGCATCTGAAATCAGTGTGCTCACGTCCAAATCAAAGCTTCCGTGTTTCCAGCAGAAACAGAACAAAAACAAAGTAGATAAACAGAAAACATAATAGTCATCTAATTTCCTCGACTTGTGATTCTTCTCTCCAGAATGAGTCTCAGGGTTTATTTGTTTCTCTGTGATCGTTCACTCGCTAACAGAGAACAACAAGAGCTCTCGTGGAATCTGGCAGGAGGCGCTGGAATCAAAGAGTTCATCTGGCAGGTTGTTCGCATCAAAAGATGCTGCAACGTTTTCTCCTTTGTGTCTCACAGCCAGAAACTGCAGGAGGCAGCTGGAGAGAGGGAGAGAGAGAGAGAGAGGGAGGGGGAGAGAGGGAGGGGGAGAGGGAGAGTGGGTGAACAACAGTCAGAAGTAGATATTCACAATAAAACCTTTCTGTCGGTCCTCATCTCCACTCAGCCGTGGACATCAGGACTCCTCCGTCCTTGATGGGGTGATAATGTCCATCTTATTATGCTCGGTGCAGAGCTGCAGCGGCGCGAGTGCTGGAGGTTAAACGTCCTCTCAGCGCTACGGTGAAGAGCGTTCAGAGTCGAGGACTCTCAGCTGACGGCGGCGTCCTGAAACGTCCCTCTGCTCGTCTGGTCCTCGGAACACTGGACAAACCCAGCAACCCTCCAAACTTAGCTCTCGGGTGCTTGCTGTCCTCACACCCTCTGTCCTCAGACTCTGTCCTCACACCCTCTCTCCTCACACCCTCTGTCCTCACACCCTCTGTCCTCACACCCTCTGTCCTCACACCCTCTGTCCTCACACCCTCTGTCCTTACACCCTCTGTCCTCACACCCTCTGTCCTCACACCCTCTGTCCTTTCATCCTCTGTCCTCAGACTCTATGTCCTTTATTGTCCATTCGGACCCTCTCTTTACTTCTATGTCATGTCACTGTGTTCTTCACATGTCCTTTCTGTCTTCCTTCCTCTCTCACCCATCTTTCGTCTCCCCCCTCTCTCAGCTGTTACAGCCGATCTGGCAGCGAATCCTCGCCACTATAAAAGTTGTGACATTGAGACGTCTCAAACTATTTTAAGCATTTCGTTTTTTTTACTTCCTGGAACTGAATGAACTCATCGGACACCTGCAGCCAAAACTTCTTCTTTCCAGGACGGCCTTTAAATTCATCAGGTAAATGGATGCTTGTCGGAAGAACGCTATAAATAATTAGCTATACACATCAGCTGGCCCAATAGTTTTCTTCACCTCCTACTCGTCACATGAAGTTCAGTGAACAAAGGCACATGTGTGAGTAGCAGACATTGTATATTATATATATTACAATATTTTATTTTCCCCCAAGGAGCCTTGACTCGTTACGCACAAGTCAGCTTCCATCAGATTTACTCGTAACAACATCTGATAATTTTGCCAGCATTCTTATAGTACAAATAATCTGATGTGATTCATGGACAAGTGACAAGACAGTCAAGCATCACAACGGTCTCTGTCACCACACACACACACACACACACACACACACACACACACACACACACACACACAGTTTGCTAACTATGAGTGTAGTAAACACACCAGAGTCAGTCACTGTTCCAAAGAGGCTCTGGACTTTTAGCTTTCCACCTTTTAGTGTGTGTGTGTGTGTGTGTGTGTGTGTGTGTGTGTGTGTGTGTGTGTGTGTGTGTGTGTTAGAGCGATAAGGACAGAGTACTGATAAGACTCAGTGCTGCAGCAGTTCTTCTCTCTGGTGTTTCAGACTCCATCAGGTTCACTGCTGCTGTACAAGTCACACTTAATCAGTTTATTTCTCCGTGTTCCCATTAGACCAGACGAACCAAGAATGTTGTTACACTAAATACATTAACTGAAATGAAATGGCAATTAAATTTGATTATCGTATTTCTATTAGCATTAGTAATATTGTATGTATGATGTTGCTCATTGGATTATTTTCATCAGCTCTTCTTTGCTGTTTCAGCTGTGGTTCATTAGTTTGAAGATGTCACACACTTACTAATCACTGACACACACACTCTGTGCTAATCTCCATGTCTGAAAAATGTAGATAAAGTAATACAAAGTAAACTGAATGGGAAAAATAAATTCAACTTGAATGGAAAAGCTAAGTGCTAATATTAACATACTAGCGGACTCCCTTCTTGATCAGGACAAACATTTGTTCACATGCTCGTACTTTCTGATTTATTTTCAAGCCAAACACAGAGTCTTAACTTTTGATTGAAGGCATTTTGTAAATGATCGTTTTTAGAATACATGAATGTGTTGTCACCATATCAGTGACATTAGCAGGCTCAGCTAAAGTCTGTTAGCCAGCTCATGTTGCTTGTTGTTTAAAAGATGCCTCCTGAAATATAATGGAGTAAGAGTTTGTTTGAAATATATAAACCAATGTGTTTTCATATATATATATTTTTAGTTGGTTTTGAGCCGTTGCTCAAAAAACATCTGTGGTTTTACAAGTAAGCAACGATGCTTGAAACAGTTAAAGAACAAGGAAAATACAAGTTTGATCAAAACAGTCTCTGGCAAGTTTTTTACCATGTCTGACGTAACCGTCAGACAGCTGACGTTTGTTAAATCTGCTCATGACACAAGCCGGTGGATAGATTGACCTGATTGCAGGAACAGCTGAGAACTTAATGCTGAAGTAATCAGACCGTCACAGTGAGCTGTCGTGTCATCGCACGTATTCTTTGGTTTGTCTGGTATCGCCGTTCTCTCGGGGGACGCCCGTGTGACCTCAGCCCTGGCTCAGCATGGAAAGCTTCTGCCTCTAAATCCATGCCAAAGGTTTAATATGAGCCACCGAGACTTTCTCCAACTCCACATTTAAAAGATGATTTGGACCTTGACGGCTTATAATTAATTAACATCCACCACCTCCGCTCTCCTCCTGCTTCAGTCTATTCACTTCCCTTTTGATTCTCGCTCCGCTTGCTTTCTTTCTTCTTGATCCTCCTCCTGGCTCTCTTCTTCTTCTCTCTCCATCCCTCTCTCCTCCCATCACCAGTGCCGTTCAGCCGTTTCCCGACTCATAATGTTCATCTCGGCAGCTTAATTACACTGAAATGGGAATCGGCAGAGGACAGAAATGGAGGAGGGACGGAGGGAGAACATGAAACCACAGGGAGGGAAGTAAGTAGCAAACACGCTATTCAACCTTTGAGGATGAAAAGTTCTTGTACAGACTCTTGAAAATTCTTTTCTCTCCCCGCCCATTCAAGTATTCCCTCATTTTCTTCTCTGCCTCCTTCTCTTTTTTTAGGTCATTGATCATTTTCCTTACATCACTCGTCTCAAGCTTCGTTGTCAGAGCCCATTAATTTTTTACTGCTGAGGTAGTTTCCTCTGTGGACGTACAGATCTGTGTGCACAGTTACCTGACACTAATCGGAGGTGAACCGGGGTGGAAACGCGGTGAAAATGTGGCTCGGTCGCCATGTGATGCTACAGCACCAAAGCTCTTGGTGAGGATAAGGACAGGAAATGGGAGACACATTCAGTTCTATTCAAAAAACTTTATTTGTCCCTGTGGGGCAATTCAAGGTGCACAGAGACAGAGTCTGTCCATCCTGACAACCAGCGCCAAGCCAATTCAACACTTCTTCTCCCTCATAGTTACAGCGACCACAGGAGGTCATCTTGAGGCTAAAGATTCGCAGGAAACTATTTTGAGGACCGCTCAGCCAATCAGATGATTAAAATCATGGTCACAGACAAAGAGGAGGGTCCACTGATCAGTGTGTTCAGGCTGTTGATCTCACTGGAACCTTTGGTTTGGACTGGACTTTCCAACATGGTGTTCCAGACTGTGGTCTGTCAGAAAGTGGCGCGTGGGGAGCAGGTTCTCCAAACCAGAAGCTACTAGTGTTGACATGTCCCTACGACTTATCCTGGCCACCGTGATGATTCCATGACAGGAAGAAGAATAAGAACAACTATTTGCATGAGCAAAAGAAAGAAAAAGATATGAAAGCCTTTATATGGAAATATTTTTTATAGAATAGCCGCACACAGACAGGCCAAAGCCCGCAGCAGTTATAATGTGTGGTGACAGTGTGACAGAGAATAATGGAGACACGTGGCCTTGTTCACCTCTGTGTCTCTTAAATTAATGACTAACAGCTTCACACCCAAGTCGTGCAGCTCTCTGTCTCGTGTTAGAGTCCAGACAAATTAACAGCAGATTAACACAGACGACAACTGTCTGCTTAGTTCATCAACATCTCTAAATGCTTTAGTCCTCTAACCCCAGCAACCCTGTAAGTCGTTTGTTCTGACCCTCCTGTGCCGCTCATGAGCGCGCTATCATGGCACCTCTCTGATGCTACATGCTCTGGTTTTATTTCAATCTGAACCTCAAAGCTCTGACTCATCTCCACCATCCTAATCCCCCTGACTGTCTGACACCTATGTTTTTGTGAGGAGGGTTTTATGAGGATGCAACAGGAAAAGATGAGACAAGTGAGGAGGAAGTAAGTTGAATGAACGGACAGCGCATTCGGTGCTGGCAGGTCGACTCATGTTAATCCTGACTGCTGCTGGTCCACGAACACTCCCACTGCGGCCTCCACCACTTTGTTCCCTTCACGCACAGTAGGCTGCCACTTAATTACTGTGTGTGTATGTGTGTGAGCGTGTGTCTGTGTGCGCGTGTGTGTGTGTGTGGATGTGCGTGTTCACGCCCTTTTCCCACATATTATAGTGTTCAGCTGATCCCAGTGTGGGTATTCAGGGGCTTGTTCAGTTCACCACTGGGGCGTTAGGGCCCCTACCTAATTACATTGTGTGTGTGTGTGTGTGTGTGTGTGTGTGTGTGTGTGTGTGTGTGTGTGTGTGTGTGTGTGTGTGTGTGTGTGTGTGTGTGCGTGTGTGTGTGTGTGTGTACACATGCATTTGTGTGAGAGAGAGAGAGAAACTGTGGTACAGTAGGCTGGTTCCTAATTACTGTCTGCTCCTTGTATTCCCTCTGTGCCAATACCTTCCTGCCTCACTGAACCCTGTGTGTGTGTGTGTGTGTGTGTGTGTGTGTGTGTGTGTGTGTGTGTGTGTGTGTGTGTGTGTGTGTGTGCGTGCGTGCGCGCGCGCATAGACGATCATACACTCACAATACACAAGAGGAGCCATGAATATCACAGGGTTTTGGATTGACAGACACACACACACACACACACCTTGAATCCTGCCAAACCTCCTTTAACCTTCACTGGGTCTTAACCTGAATATCTAATGGTTGTTTTCGGAGGCACAATGTGGCCGTCACACAATTCAAACATGCATATAGGCTGTTTATTCGCCGTCTCTGAAACCTGCTGGGAATATTTTTGGTGTATTTATCTTCGTATGAATCAGAGCTGCTGGACGTAGCCAGGAGTGCTTGTTCACAAAAAAGTCCCACAAAGCATCACAGGTCTGGACGCCGTCCACACAGCTTGGCCCAAACACAGCGATGAATTCTGGTCCACAGGTGGTTCAGGTCTGTTCACCACAGAGTCAGCTGTTTGGAATAATGTGGTCGTAATGTTACGACATGAATGTGCTGTCTCTACCTGAGTCGATTCCAGCAGTTTTAATTAGTCAATTCATATGTATTTAGTCTTTAGTCCTGAACAGCATTTATGCTTCTGTGTTGAATCAGCACACACCATCATTAGCGATTTTGCTTCTGCCTTGTCTGTCTACATCGCTCTGCATTGAATCACGAAGCAGTTGTGGTTGTCAGTGGTTTTTCTTTGTTTACTTCAAAACATAGCATCTGAAGTGAGCGGATGTTGTTACCGCACTAACTACAACAAGATCAGCATCATGTTCTGTTCATAAATAACCTTTAGGGCTGTTTTATTCGAGGTCCATGTCAGACTATGCCGTACCCTGCGTTGCACCATACGCTGTCGATACCCCGTCGATTAGACGCAGAAGCATAAATCAGACATCTACCAGATCTTGTCAGCAGTAATTCACTGCTCCATTGCGTCAGAGAGCTTCTCTCCTCGCCTCAGTAAATACTCACATTAGGACAACAGCTGCTTTCTGAACCTGACATTCATGAAGTAGCAGTTGTTATCCGACATCGGCCCATATTCTGCATCCAGAGCAAAGAAGAATAAAATTACACCTAAAGTTGTAAATATCCATCTGTCCCATGTAACGTCTGACAGCGGACATGTCACATGACGGTGACCAACACTTTTATTATTCAACTGCTTTCACCAGTTATTGTCCTAAAAGAACGGAGGGATAGATCATGAAGACATTGACATCAAAGGCTATTGTGTTTCTGTCTCCTGATTCCTTCCTTCTCCTTCCCTGTTGCTTTGCCTCCGTCTCCAGCGCCGGGTGTCTCTCTTTTCGTCCTCTCTTGTCCTTGACTCCAACACACCAGCTGGCACTCAGCCGAGGGAAGAGACTGCAGAGATGATGCACGCATGCATGCACACACGCACATACAGTCTCTCTCGCACACGCACACACACGCACACGCACACACACACACACATACACACACACACACACACACACACACACACAGTGTAGCAGTAGGGGAGTGTCATCGAGAAAGAACGAGAGAGAAAAGCAATGAACTCCAGCTCAGAAAAGAGACAGAATGAAGACATAACTGACGTGTGTGTGTGTGTGTGTGTGTGTGTGTGTGTGTGTCTGCGCACATGCTTGCAGTTGAGATGATGCATGAAATCTTAATTAAGTTGTGTGAATATCACATTTATTTAAATTCCAACATGTTTTTTCAAGTCATGTTTGTCCACTAATGATTTTCTGTCCAGTGTTTTTACATTTCCATCCATCTCCTTTGTGTTTTTCTTTTTCATTTTGTAAAACTGAATCACTAAAAACATTTTCTCTTAACATGCTTTTTTCTTTTCCCCTCAATAAATCAATACACTGTACACCGACAGTAACGCTGAGGTCTGTTTAGCTCACACTATAATGCTAACTGTTGCTGATAAACATGCCTTGACTTCAAACATTTATTTGAAGGCAAGCTAACATGAGATGCTAACTGTCCTGACAGCAGTGAGTCAACATGTTTTAGCCAAAGTTTCTCGTCTGAACATTACGTTTCAGCACCAATTTAACACATTTATTGAGACAAGAATACAAAGCACTCAGGCCGTGATGACTTAAAGAACTATGCTTTCAGATTTGATGGAATTCAAACTCAATTACTGTTGAAATAACAGTGTTGATTTGTTTTAATTATAGATCCTATACAACTAAATCTGAACAAATGTATGTTACTCCTTGAAAATCCCTTACATCTAATTATTATTCTCAAATTACATATCTACAAAACCGATCTGACGCCATTTTAGCAGCGTTAGCCTTGTCACTGACTGGACGTAAATGCATTCAAACAGCCTCTATTGTCTCTTACAGTCGCTCCCTACACGTTTTGTTTGTATATTTTTTATGTAGTTTAGCCCTTTCAGCCTCTCAGCGGCTCAATACACTGCGCCGCTCCGACATTATTTCCTTTTATCCGACAGACGACGCAAATATATAAAACAAGCGACACTCTCAGCTCTCTGTGGCCTCATAAACATTATGACCTCATTTGAAATGTTCCGACAGTCTCAGACCTCCAGTTAAATGTGATCATCGAACAATAACTGCTGCATTATTCAAAACAAGCAGTGATTCGCCGTCCACGTTCCAGACCCCAGAGAACTCCGAGGAACGCTTCATCTTCATCTGTGGCTGTTAAAATGTTCCTGAATTTATTTCCTGGGTCAGAACATTAAAACTCATCAACGTCAGCATCTTTCCTTCCATGATGACAAACACATTAGATTTTAAATACGTTAACCGCTCATTTTGAAGTTAAATTCACAACGTCAAATGAATTCTTCTCAAACTGTCTCTTCAATATGCTAAATGACTCGTCGTTCCATCGGTAGATGTCTTTAAACGCACTGAAAAAAAAGACGCCTAATGTTTTCAGGCTGTTAAACATCCCATTGCTGAACAGTAAAAGTATTATTGAAGGAATTTAAACAGTGAAATGAAGCTGGTTTAGTGGAGCGACTGTGTCAGAGTTAATCGGCCCAAACATCTCATTTCAGACGGCTTCAGGCTGGCTGAGTCCCATTTATGTGACAAGCAGTAAACTTTGTTAAGTATAACAGGCCTTGCTGCACTTCCCCTGTCATTCCCTGTTTTTGTGTGCAGCCTTTTATTTCACAGCGGAAAAACACGTAAAGAGCTTTACTGGTACATGAGAGAGCATATATTAGCAGTGCACAAAAAAAGTAAAACAAAATAAATGAATAAATAAATCCATTTGGAAAAATAAATCAAATTACCTGACTATTACCCAAAATCTTTTATTTATTTTGTTTTATTCCTTATAACATGACATAGTTTTTGTTAGCATATTTATTGTAGATTGCATTTTCAATTTGTTCACGTGATGCCTTTTTTTCTTTTTCTTAAATGACCTATATTTTGGGACGCTGAAAACAGAAAAGTAAACAAATAGACAAATAAAATGTTTCTGAACCCAGTCGCCATAAATCAAAGCATTTTGTTCTGTAGAGGATCCATCAGACAAATAAAACCATAACGATCTTGGAAGGTTTTGTCATAAAATCTATTAATTTACGACTGTGTTTTATTCAGAAACATGATATTTTTCAGTTCATCTTTAATATGAAACTGAAAAATATTACAACCTGCATCCACCTAGTCCCAACTGGAATGACTGTGATCATACATCCATTTATTTATTCATTGATTTTATTGGGGGAAGTGCAACAGGATTTTGTGCGTGTGTGTGTGTGTGTGTGTGTGTGTGTGTGTGTGTGTGTGGCAGGGGACTTGTTACAGAGACAGAGTGAGGCTGTTAAGAATTGATGGAGAAGAGAGAGAGAAGGGTTTTATAAGCAGAGCTGATCATGAAATGTTAAAGCGTTTGAATACGGTTTTAAAAAGACACTAATTAAAATGAAATAAATTCACATTAGAATTCCTCCACAGCTAATGACTTTTTAAACAGGCTGGTGTGTGTGTGTGTGTGTGTGTTCCTGTGTGTATGAACACAGCAGCAGTCTGTGAACAAAATGGCGGAGTGCATTTGTTCCATTTCTGCATGAATCCTTTAAAAATGAAACGTAGCATCTCGTACCTGCTCTCCACCGTCTCCCCACCTTCTCTTTGCCTTCTCTCCATCTTCTTTTCATCTTCTCTCCACCTTCTCTCCCTGTTTTTCCCACCTTCTTGCCATCTTTCTGTTCAATACTCAGATGACATCCGTCCGTCTATCTTCATGTTCAAAGGTCAGTTAGTAGCTGAGGTCTTCTGTGGTCACAACTCGCTGCAGTTCCTTCACAGTCACTCGTCTTCTCAGTCTCTCTAACATGGTTCCTCCTGTTTTCCTGTCTTTGTGTTTCATGAGTTTTTTTTTCAGAACCTGAGAAGATTCAGCTCCACGTCCACCATCAGTCTTCTTTCTTTACACTTGTCCATACTTGTTTTTCCCCAATCTCTCACTTCCTCGTCTCATCCCAAACTCCCTTTGCTCCCCTCCACCTCTTCTACTCCGTCCATCTCTGAAGTCCTTTGTTAGGTTGTGATGAATTTGCTCTGACACGCTGCCAAGATGGCCGCCCTCTCTCCCTCCCTGGTTTCTCATCTCTGCTAATTGAATTGAATTTGTGTAACGGCAGCGACCTTCTTCTTCTTCTTCACTTTCTCATAGTCTGGACTGGACTGAACGCGCACACACACACACACACACACACACAGACACGCATACACACACTGTGTCACAATGGCGATGATTGACAGCTGCTCGGATCGTCCGCAGTCACAAACCTCAGTGTTGTATGAATGAATGAATGAGTGAATGATTGAGTGAGTTTGTGTATAAAATGCTCTGAGACATCAGTAAACAGGAGAGGATCTTTGTTTTCATCCGTCCATAACAAATCACATCAAAAATCATCTTTGATCACGATCAGTCAATTCATTCATTCATGTTTTCTTCCTCTGACTGCAACAAACTTTATTTTACTGTCATCGGTTGTTTCCGTCAGCACTGTGTGTGTGCGTGTGTGTGCGTGTGTGTGTGTGTGTGTGTGTGTGTGTGTGTGTGTGTGTGTGTGTGTGTGTGTGTGTGTGTGTGTGCACCTGTGTGGTCTTTTGGCAGTGACACTCTGAAACCTTCAACACACACACACACACAGCTGAACGCTCAGAGCATCGCTGGAGGGGCTGCGCACACACACACACACACACACACACACACACACACACACACACACACACACACACAGGTTGTCATTGTTATTCTCTGGCCTTGACGTTTGTCCGGCCTCCTCTTCGTCTCCTCCACCTCGTCCTCCTCCTCCAGACCTGCATTGACCTGTGGCCGATGGGTCATGTGACAAACTGTCGATCAGAATTAGTATCAGCCTGTTCATTGTGAATTATCTATACGTTCATTATCCAAAGATTCACAGGAGCACACACCAGGCTTCTTTAACATTCGAGTATTTTCTTTTACAGTGGCTTTGAACTACAATAACCTCTGCTGCCTTTGCCATGGAGAAGGTCAGGGGTCTTTGCTTTAGTCGTCTAATGAGTTCCCTTTGTGGTTGTGTTTTATATCCACGTGCACCCTGGGAGTTGTAGTAACTGAATTTTGTTTCGTGACTCAAAGCTGAGGGAGTGTACAGTTTGCAGCAGCTCAAACTTTTTTTGTTCCAACTTTAAACACTGCACTTATGTGATCAGTGGTTCACTAAAAAACGATTTACGCACATTGAATGATCAAATGTGACATTTATTTTTCCTTAAACAAGTTGTGATCAGCTTGTCGTCTTATGTCCCTCAGTGCCGCCACCCCCCGTTTGTCTCCTCTGCTCTTTGAAAGTATCTTCTTCATTACATCATTAATTGGGTCTAATTCAGCTACATTAGCG
>CAAKHB010007821.1:40450-50450 GCA_901007665.1 Aeoliscus strigatus
GTTTGTGGTTTTTGCTTTTGCTTTATTTATTCATTCATTTATTTATTTGTTCTCTGGTGAGCGGATTACATCTGAATTATGGAACAGACCTCGTTCTCTCCTTAAGTAAAAAATAACATCTGTCCGGCAAATGGAGAGCTTAGTGTTTCTCTATAATTAATGGTAAAAGCCTCCAGAGCCGCAGCATAAAATATACATCCTCCACACTGTAACAAAGAGAGCAAGAGAATGCGTGTGTGTGTGTGTGTGTGTGTGTGCGTGTTCAATGAGCAGTGAAACAAAAAATATAAAATCTGATGGCCCAACTGTAAACTGTAACACAGCGTGAATGAAACCTGAATTACCTGGTTTTCTCAGACAGCGTCGTCATCTGTAACTTCTGATATGAATTTTCATGTGTTCGAAATGTGAAACTTGAACCCCGCTGATGGAACGACGTTTACGTCAACAGGTTCAAATAGGAAGAGTACTATTAATAATAAACTAGTAGTAATAAACTGTATTTACAGGTGCTTTCCTCAACACCGCACAACAAACTACAAAAAAACACTAGAAGAAAAAGAAGAACACAAAGTGGGGTTGGTGAAATAAAAGTCTTTATTTCCATTGTTGAGTGTCAGATCACACACTCAACGGTGGTTGGTGCATAGTGACCTCTGGTGGTAAAACATTGTCATTACAGCTTGAGACCCAACGTAAGAGTAAAGTTGTTCATGAATTTTATCGTTCTGTACATACAGTACATAGTTACACATACTTTTAGACATACTTACTTACTGTCATGAACGGACATACCCTTAATCACAACTTACATACATATATAGCGCATATGTGTGAAATGGCTGTAGCAGCACTATTTCACAACGTGCAATAACACAAGTAGACCTGATATGTGTCACCATGGGCTATACTACGACCGGCCACAGGAGTTATCACAACATGCTACATGCCATTGCATGACTTTTTTTCGTGAAAAAAATGACATGTTATACTATGACTTTTGATGAAAAAGGACTGCCACAATATGACTTTTTTTAAGGAAAAAACACAACATGCTATAGTATGACTTTTTAGTATGACGAAAAAGTGGAAAGTACATAAGATTATAATCGATTTTTTGTTGTTTTGTAAGGCTGTGGTACATTTATTTTATAAGCAAGTAAAAGTAGCAAGAACATCGTGGTGTAGTAGTAAGCATCAAGCACAATATTCACAAAAACATTATAGTACAGCATGTTGTTGTTGTTGTTGTTTTAAAAAAACTGTATCATATGACTTTTCATGAAGAAAAAATATATCATAAGACGTTTTGGAAACAAAATGACAAGCTATAGCATGACATTTTGAGGATAAACAAGGATAATCCTCACGTTAAGTTTACATAAATCTATAGCGTGACATTTGTTTCCCAAAACTCAAAGCTATAGCATCACTATTAGAGATAAAACAACAAACAACGTAAGTCGATAGCATGATGTTTTCCATGTGATAACACTCTGTATGCACGCATGTACATGTGCATGTGTATTTTTGTATGTATTTATGCAAGGACATAAGTGTGTATGTATGTGAATATGCATTTGTTTGAAGTATGTATTTGTATGTTTGCTAGTTTTCCTCGAACTAATGGCATGTACGTATGTATGGTTATTATATGTATGTTTATTATTATTATACATACATAAACACATGCATACATGAAAACAAACACTGAAAACGTGAAAACAAATTATTATCATCATCATTATACATACATGAAAACAAACATTTTACTGCTTTAAACACAAGCTTCGTCTATACTTCAAACCTAATTGCACTCAGGTCCGAATACAAAAACGCGCAGCACAGGGTGACAACAGCTGAGTCATTGTCGGGTTGGACCTTCGTTCCGGTGCGGAACCAACGCACAGAAGGAGCTCAGCGCCGGCCGGACGTTTTTACATGTGGCACCAGGGCAGCGATGCAAAGATGGCGGCGGCCCTGCTGCAGATGTCCTGCACGTACCGGGGGATGATCGCGGTCAGGACAGCCGGCATTCGGCCTATGATTCCCGGGCTGGTTCCGGCGCAGTTCCGAGCCTTCTCGGTTCGGAAGGACCCGGAATTGGAGGAGAATCCGTTTTACAACAAATACCAGGACAAGATCCAGAAGCTGCGCAGGTGTGAAGACTGAAGGGGAGCTACCGAAAAACCCTCTGTTTTATATACTCTGTAATAAAGTCTGTGTGTGTGTGTGTGTGTGTGTGTGTGTGTGTGTGTGTGTAAAGAAATAGTGTAGTGTTTCCTGTTTAGAAAGTTCGATAGTTGCCGCAACTGTGATGAGTTAAAGATATAAACCACAGTTATGACTAACATACATGACATCTACGTATATAACATAATAACATACAATCGATCTTTGCACATGTAAGACATGTGTCTAATAATGACTACCACAATAAAATAACCAACACATAACATTACACTTACTCTTTCTCTCCTCGTTGATAAACGAGCTTCGGTAAAGATGAAATACACAGATAGATAGATATAGATATAGATATATGGATATAGATAGATATAGATAGATAAAATCAGTGAGTCAGTGAAAAAGCGCAGAGCTCAGCTCATCATGTTCATGTTTACCTTTCCTCTCCCATCTAGCTGGTCCGTGAAGAGCATCTTGGGAAATGTGACTTGAAATGACTCGTGTGTCTGATCTTTCCTGCGTCATGTCCTCAGCTCCAAACCGCAGGAGTTCAAGACACGCATGGAGAAGCGTCATGAGGTCAGGAGGGATGTGCTGGAACACTCAAAGCAGGCTGAGTTCGTGAGGCTGATGGAGCAGGAGGTTGAGTCCTGTTGTCGCAATGTTTCATTCTCTCACCTTTTTATTTTTCATTTTTCATGATCCCTGCAATCAAAGAGGTTCATCTCTGTAATATTCAGGAGTTGAGTTTTCTGTTGAATATTTGCAGCTGGAGAAGCGAGATAAGATGGCGGCTGGCGACGGAACATCTGGAGGTTTCACCAAGGACAAGGTGAGTTTTTAAATCTGCTTTTCTTTAAGGAGATGACTTATAATTAACATCAAGAAGCTTTTTGTCAACAAATGTTCAGTGTCTGAGAAAGCTGATTGTGTGGTGATGATGATGATGATGATGATGATGATGTTCAGACACTGGGCTCCATCCTCAACCTTGAGCTGATCGAGGACAAGACGGGCGAAGAGATCGCAGAGGTGGGTGGTCACATGACGCTAAACCTGTGTCAGCCGCTGTTTGTGATGTGTCATGTCTCTGTGTTCTTCTCTCAGCTGTGGATGAAGTATTACTCTACCCAGGACACCGTCAGTGCCGTCATTCCGGTGAGCTCATCGCTGACTCAGACCGTCGTCCTGCTACACACCTGGTCCTCAATGGTCTGTCGCTGTCTGTCTTCCAGACGCAGACGTACGATGTGATTTTCAGCAGAGCCAAGTCTTGCCCAATGGTACGGTCACAGCTGCACTCACGTCTTCACTGTAAACCACGTGGAACTGTTTGTGGGTGGGATGTGTTCCATGTCCACAAATACAAATCACACGAGTTTCTACCAGGTCAGAGGTCACCAACCTGCAGGTGAACGGGATCTGTCATCTGTCTGCTGAGAGGAATCAAACGCCTAAAAGAGCAAACAGAATTACATCTTTTACCTTCTCACCATGGTGACTTGCTGCTCTTCTTCCGTTTCAGTTCCTGTTTGCACTGCCTCAGAACGAAGGTTACGAGTTCTTCGTGGGTCAGTGGTCCGGACACCAACTCCACTTCACTTCCCTCATTAACATCCAGGTCTCTCACTCACTCTCACACACACACACACACAAACCTTGTTCACATCAATGTGGTATTAAAGTTTCACAGTTTACTCGGCCAACACTTATATGTTGATGTCTCCAAACTAGCTCGCAGCAGCTAATATCACTGCTGACTAGCTGGTCCAAAGGAAATGGTCCAAATCACTGGAATGCAGAAGTCAATGTCACTAGTGTTTGTAGGATTGACAATGACTTGATTAAATTTAAGAATTCATTTAACAAATATAGTTTGTTGTTCATGTTTAGATTTATTAATGTATACATTATTTTTTTTGTTAAATGAATGATGTTAAAACAGGAGATGAATGAATGCACATGAAAACGTTCGTAAAACTTTGTAAAAGCTCAAGTTCCCACCAGCATCAGGTGTTTGAGTTTCCTGTGTGATCAGGTGTTTGTCTCTGAATCAGACTCTCGGTGAAAACGCTCCCAGTCAGCTGATCCTGTATCACTACGACGACCTGAAGGAGCGGAAAGGCCTCGTCCTCATGACGGCCGAACTCGACCCCAAGTTCATCGTGAGTTGTCAGGTCGTCATCATCAACCGTTGAGTTTCAGCTGCTGTCTTATGACCGAAACCTGCCCCCCCCCCCTCCTCAGACCGTCCACCAGGCTCAGTGTTTGGCCAATCAGGTGCAGCTGTTCTATGGGACGCAGAGGCAGGAGACATTCCGATTGGTGGAGATGTTCAACCACCAGCCGGCAGAATTCAAACACATGTCTGTCATAGCGGAGCTGGAGCAGAGCGGCCTGGGCACGCTGGTGCCCCCTGTGGCCCCCCCCATGGTGCCCCAATGAACAAATGGACTTTTTTTTCTTTGTGCATAAATGTAATGTGGTAGAATACATTTGTTTCTATAGCAACATCTGCTGGTCACACCGTCAGAACATCAACCAAATGTGAACAAACGTTTTTCAATTTCACTGTATTTGATACATGAAACACGTTGCATTTCCACTAAAACAATCTGATTTTCAAACAAGACCAAACAAACATCTAGGACCAGTGATGAGTGCTGAACAAGTTCACTTCCATGATCTAAAACAAACTGTTCCACCTGTTTCAGGGAATCCACTCGTTGCTGAAGTTGATTAACTGATCATGTGTCTTAGTGGTGAACATTAAACATCCCAAAATGCAAATGTGAAGAACATTCTTGTTACATCCTGTAGGAACAAACACGTGTGTCTCTGGTGACGTCTGTGGCACAAACATTGTACAGAACTACTGATCAACATGAGCTCCTTTCACAATCAGTTTTGTTTTTTGATAATCAACAGAGGAAAAAATGAACAATGGCGGGACGATCAGGACGTCTGAGTGGACGCCAGCAGCTCGTTTCACAAAGCAGTTTCAGTGAAAAACCCTGAGTTGGAGGAGAACTCTGCAGAGTTCGTTGGATTCTTTTTCAAACCTCTTTTTCAAAATGTCACATGATCCTGGAGACTCAAAGCACTTCACGGTGAAAATGGCAGTTGTATTTCCCTCCTCAGCAAACACTCCACGTTCACACGGCTTCACTTTGTCGTCTCACCGTCCCACTCTGCTGGTACGGTGAGACTGACCTCTAGTGGTCACCACTCACTGTTCATCTCAGTCAGCGTCAGAAGTGCAGCGTTCAGTACAAGGCCTCGGTGTCTCGGATGCTTCCGAACGACAGGCTGAATGTGTTCCCAAGTCTCTTCGTGACGCCGTTACTTTCCCTCTTCTTCCTGTTCCAGTTCAGCAAGGAGGCGGAGCTCTGTCCCTTAGCCCCGCCCAGTCCACGCTGCCGGGTGTTTTCTTTATCACCACTGTGACACAGCATGATGGTTCTCCTCTCCACCTGCAAAGGCACACACATACTACACAGGTCAGCACACTCACACACACAGACACACACACACACACACACACACACAGTAACTTACCTGTGAGTCATGTGAGTGTAACGTCACCACACTCAGCTCCACCCCTTTGTCACCGCAGCTCTTCAGCATGTTCACCACCTCCCCGTGTTTGGCCCATTTACAGTCCTGACCATCCACTGCCACGATGTAGTCACCTTCCCTTAGTCCCGCCTCCTGCGCGCGCACACACACACACACACACACACACACACACGTCTCACTCTGCAGCCAATCAGCACCTGCAGAGCTGGGAGGGTTCGCTGTCGTCTCACCGCAGCGCAACCTCCGGGAATCACTCCGGCCACCAGGACGGGGGAGTCTCCTCTGAGCGTGAGGCCGAGCCCCCCCTCCCTCCGCTGTAGGCAGATGAGACGCACTGGGCCCCAGCGGGCGCGAGCACAGAACACCGACAGCGGCCCCTGCAGGACGGAGGCGGGAGTCAGAGGACGAACCAGCGCTCCCACGGATGAACGCACTCACTCACCAGTCTCTGGAAAATGTCTGTGACCTGGACGGTGGAGAAGTTGGTTGGAGTGACGTCTGGTTTCTGGAGGGTTTGAGCTGCAAACACAAGAAGCGCCAGTTGGTTGATGCTCGGTCAGGATCCGTACAGTTGACGGATTGTAACTCACCCTGAATCTCTGGGGCCTCTGCCGTCTCATCAAAGTCATCCTCTCGGTCCAGCTCAGAGTATTTGTCCAGAGAACGTTTGTGAGCCACAGACAACACGTCCTGCAGGATGTCCATCTTCCTCAGGACCTTGCACAGACTGTGGACACGCAGGGCCTCCTCGTGCCGGATGACTGCGTGGCGCAGGTGAGCTTTACCTGCAGAGGACAGCTGTCACCTCACAAGCTCTTTGAGGATGAGGAACATCATGTATGGATGTCAAAATGCTCGTTTCCATAGCGACTGTTTATCTTTCAGAGGGAAATATCCTCACTGGCATTGAACATATTAGTCAACCAATAATTGTACATTGACGTCTTCAATGACCCATTTTACCATGAGAATATGAAATAAACATCAGTTGAAGCAGAGACCTGTTCTACTTCTATGTACTAAAAGTGTAAATATTTCATCCAATCTGGATGGAAAGTTTTACCCAGAACAGACAAATAAAACATTTCTGATGACAGATTTTATTTGTGTAGCACTTTCCAAGGTCCTTAAAGACGCTGTCAGTAAACACAGCATAAACGAAAACTAACTTACAATAAAACAACCATTGACGTCTTCATCCACTAACTGCTGTGTGTGTGTGTGTGTGTGTGTGTGTGCGTGTGTGTGTGCGGTGTGTGTGTTCACTCACCAAACCTCCGTCGGATCTCTGGCTCTCGCAGCACCTGGCTGAGCGGTGGACCTGCAGGCGTGCTGATGTAGAAGTGGAGGAAGGCCTTCTCTTCCTCCTCGTCATGGCAACCTCCCTCTGCTGGCACTGAAGAACCAGACACTGTAAATGCAACAAAGTTTCAAGATGTGATTCTCAGAGAAACTTCTGACTGAAACATTTCCAGGAATTACAGGTTTAAACGAGTTCACATCCTCTGACTCCTTTTCCAACTTGGAAAACTGATAGCAGATGTTTCTTTTTGTATAGCTGAAAAACAAACTGCAATCACACTGATTTCTCCTTTAGACAAGATTAATCAATTCACAGAGTTGATTCAGACCACGAAACAAACTCTGGACAGGAAACAGGAAATCCACTCACGTGTGTGCTCACAGAGCGCCGCAGCAGCGTGGTAGTGAGACAGAGCACGGAAGTGTTCAGATTTGACCTGGACCATGGAAACCCAAGAGAACGGCACATAGTCCTTCATCAGCGGCTGCGCCATAGTCTGCTGCACCAGCAGGTAGACGTCAGACACCTGCAGGAGACACACACACACACTGAGGACATGAGGGGATGAAAAGCTGTGGAGCTGAGGAGTCAAACAGATGAGGAGATGAGAGGACTCACCCGCGCTGCCTCCTGTGCCAAGCGGAGCTGGGAGGTGAAGTGTGTGTCCCGCATGGTGAGTGTGACGCGCTCAAACACACACTCCTGCACCTGCGCCACCATCAGCCGCACCAGCATGCAGAGCGATGGGCTGCTCATGTCCAGACTGGGAGCGTTGGAGAAATTCTCTTTCAAGTAATTGAACGCACCTAAGCACAAACAGGAAGGAAGTCAGAACTTCAGGGAGCGCCGTCGGCGTCCAGGTGTGTCGGTCCGTACCTGCCGCTCTCTGGAAGGCGTCGATGGCTCGGTCGATGCCGGCGGTAGCGGAACGATCTTGCCGTGCGCCGATTTGCGTGTACAGAGCACCGATGTTGAACAGCACACTTCCCTTCTCGAAGGCCAATGCCCGCTGACATGATGGGACACCCGTCAGGGAGTCGTACCTGAGAGATGGGGCGGGGGGGGTCCATCACAGATGATGGTGATTTCTAGAACCCTGGACTGCTGAGGCCACAGGTTTGAGCCCGTGGACGACAGGAAGTGACATAGGTTTGATGATGTGATGGTGTACATAGATCTGATGTAAGTGACATGTAGCTAATGTAGCCAGAGCTAACACCAGCTCATCGACCAGTCATTGAACAGTTCCTACATTCCTGAGCTTAAGTTGCTATGGAGAGTTTCTGGAAAGTTTACTGAAATTTCCCGCCTACCAGCAAGAAATTCAACACAACGCTGCTGCTGGAACCATCCGTCTGAGAGAACTAACCTCTGACCTCTGCATCCAAAACGTCCTTTTTAAAAGGTTTTTTTTCACAACAGAAATCACACGTTGACGACAAGTACAAAAAGGTCGATCAAAGATGAAATAATGAAATATCGTCGTCGTCGTTGTCGTCCACAGACTTCAGTTACATCTCAGGTGTGTTTGTCTCGTACCAGTGGAAGTGCACGCCCAGGTTCCTGTGTGGGGGGAAGAAGCGCTGGTCCAGGTAGTACAGCTGGTTGTAGTACTCCATCAGTAACTCAAGGCCTGTCTGGTTCCGGCTGGGGGTGCGCATGGCCTGGACCCAACAATCACTGTGTCAAACGTTTATTTCAAAGCTCTCTGGAGGTTATTTTGTGCAGAAGGTTTCTGATTTGTTTTGATAGATTTTCAACTCCTGTGATAAATCATGGATGAACCTGTCTGAGCTCCATGAGCTCCTTGATCTCGTTGTTGTAGAGGCAACTGTCTTCTCCGTAGTGCTCACAGATGAAGTCCTGTGTGTGTGTGTGTGTGGGGGGGTGACACAGAGTGACAGATGTGATTTACAGATGACAAGAAACTTTATCATCACATTAGTTTTTAAATCAGAGAGACAAACAGATTGGTGTGTTTACCTGGATGGGGATGGTGAAGTCCACTTCTTTGGTTTCTTTTAAGCCCAGTGGTATCATGGGAACGTTGACAGCTTCACTGTGGAGACACACAACTGTGAGCGTGTGTGTATGTGTGTGTGCACGCGTGTGTGTGCATGCGTGATGTGTAACTACGACGTTAACACAGATTTGTAGTCGTCTGCTGGTCTTCAGTCACAGCAGGTCCACTACTTCATCCTCCTAATGAGCGAGCTAAAGCTCAGTATTAACCTCTACACGCCCCCCCACCACCACCACCACCACCACACACCCCCACCCCACACACACACACACACAAACAGCACCCCTCAACCCCCATTCACAAACACACAGCGCCAGTAACAAGTCTGACGCTCTAATCAGGTATTTATCCCTCTCATGACCTGCGGAGGACAAACTCCGACTGAAACCTTCAGTCCCAAAAACCTTCTGTTCATTCTGGAGCGAAACAATCTGTCAATTTATCGATCAGCAAAGTGATCAGGAACTTATTATCACAACTACTCTTCATGTCAACGCTCCAACCTGGATGTTTTGAACCTTCATACTCAGCAAAACATAAAATCACTTCACAGACAAAATAACTTTATTAACAGCCTGGAGAGAAAAATAATCCTGTGCAGGACTCCCCGCCCCTCTGATCTGAACCTGATCCCTAAAACCTTAAGTCCTTTGACGACATGGAAGAGAGGAGACAAAGCACTTTTCAAATGAAGTGAAAAAGACACGAGCGAATAATGAACGGTCAGCATGACCACCACCATTATTATCCATGTTAGTGGGTAATCCAACTGGACACTGGAGAAACAACAGCTCTGACGTTATGAACTGTACTACAGATCAACTGTGTTGTACTACAGTTGGACTGTATACTGTGGTGTACTACGTACTGCATTGTACTATGGTTGAACTGTGTTGTTGTACTACAGT
>CAAKHB010007821.1:52950-68792 GCA_901007665.1 Aeoliscus strigatus
CAGCAGGAGGTTGAGCATCTCGTCAGCGGGATAAAATTTTAACGGTGCAACATCCTTCTACAATGTCAGACCGGATCCGTCTGAGGATTTAGAGCTTCAGCTCAATATGTTTCTCACGTGACATCATCATGTCTCTCTCTGTCCTTCCGTATCCGTCTTGTTCCCTCTCACCCACTTAGTGCCGGTTTCAGCGTTAGTTCTTGTCCTGTAATCCTCACAGTGCCTTTGTGGATTAGCTCTCTACCTCTGCTCTGCCATCAGTAGGGCAGGAGGACGGAGGCTACACGGCATCTGTGCAGATTAACTCTGGATAAAAAAAAAAATCAGGTGACTTTCTCCCCACCAAACTTTCACAGTGACAGAGAGGAACACGTGTACCGACGTCAACTGCTGCTGTAATGACTTGTTTTTACACCGGGAAATGAAGATTGTAAATGAATGTACAACACAGCATATTCTATCTGTACCAGGCATGGATCTCTCACACTTTCCAAACTAGGTCTTTTAGTCTTTGTAGGTTGGGTAATCTATTCTGAACTCTGAACTGGGATTTATACCCACATAATAACACACCTGATAGTTTGATGAACCTTTGTTAATATTTTATATCAACTTTATCACCTGTACCAGCTCTGATCTGACAGTGATATGGAGATGACACACGAAGGGGTGATTCAAAACTAAATAAAGAGTAGTTAATGACACATTATAACGTGCCCGAGTCATCTTCTGGGCCACTTTGCAGTGTTATAATCCGAGTGGACGTCACCTGCAGACGTCACACGTCAGCGTCCGCTTTCCTCCCTCACCTTTCGGATGCTGCCGTGCCGCCCGCCCTCCTCCGAGGGCGACGCTTCAGGCGTTTCATCGTCCGAGGCTCCGTCACTCGGGGACATGTCCGGGGACATGTCTCTGCGGAGAAACACGACAGACACGTTCGTAACGTCATGTTTTCCCGCTCCTGTTAGCTTGAAGGTTCCCGAACAAAGTGAGCCGACTTTCCCACCACTCGCCTGTTCGCAGGTACTTCCATCGTGAACTAACGCCTCCTACATGTCACCTTCTTTCTTCAGCATTTTCTCGGACTTGAACTGGAGGCTCGCTGGAGTACGTTTTAGTTCCACTCGGTGCAGTGATACCGACTCCTCCGCTTGCTTTTTATCGGAGTTATGTGCAGCAGCTGCCAGGATTTATTCACGGAGGCGGGAGGAGCATGCGCGACAGCCAATCAAGAGAGTATATGTGAGATTGACAGTGACGGTACCGAATCAGAGCGAGGATTAGTGAAAACGTTACTGGCTTATCTAGCCAATGACAGGTCGCACGAGGCGTCCCCCCTACGCCCCATGCCGGTTACTATGGCAACGTCATGTATGCAGCGTGTGGGCTGAAAAACAAAAAGAGACAAACTTCACAAAGCGGCTGCGGCGTGTTGAATTATCGGCGTCTGATTTCACCCAGAGCGGGTCACATTCACAGAAAGATGACGTTTCTCTCCTATAGCGGAAGACAGTTAACAGACAAAACACTCAACCAATGGTTTAACAAACTGTGGCAGGAAGAACAGAAAGAAAAATGCTGATTGTTCATTTATGCATTTCATGCAACCTGACAGAAGTCAAACCAAATGTCATCACAGTTTAAGATTCCTCATTCAATTTCCTCATTTCAGAATTAACAAACCCGAGAAGCTTCTTTCTGGAATGGTCCCCAGGTGTTCCTGACTGGAAACAGAAGTATTACATTTATATGTGTCAAATACTTCATTACAAGCCCATTTGAAGTAAACCTTTGATACAAATTATACTGTCAAAGGTTCGTAAAGGAGAGGTACTATGTACTAACTAGTATGATCTTCCTGAGTAACACACAGTAATAAAGTGACGCCAGTAGCATCGAAAAAGCTGGAAAAGCCGTTTATAAGACATATGTAACACCACTGCTGTCAGTTTCACACAAAGATCAAAACATTTAAAAGGCAAGTTTTTCTTGCTTCTAATATGTGAAGTGGAAACGCTTTTCCTCTGCTACTGCAACTGTTGTTGTTTTTAAGAGATGTATGTACTGTGTTTGGCCACACGACGGCGCCTTTGCTTTTTTTAACATCAAGCTAAAACCACAAACACATCCTGCTCCTCTGTTCAAACGTCATCACTGCATCTTCACATTCTCCGCACATTTGAACTTCACCCGTCACGCTCAGGCTCAAGACAGAGGCAGAGTGAGCGAGTTTCAAAGAAGGAGAAGAAGAAGAAATGTGAATCCACACAGTGCTTGTGGGATGTGACTCAAACTGTGGAGAGAATCAGTTTGTTTCCCAAATCAGAATTTGCAGCTGAAGCATGTCTGCAAATAAATTAATTACAAATGAATTACAATAAAGATTGACCTGGTGAGTGTTTGAAACTGAGAGAACAATGATAAAAACAGCTTGTGTCTTCACTCCGGTCACAGGAATCCAAAGACAGGACACACTCTTAGTTTGCTTTTTTTTCTTTATTTTTTTTTTTTTTTAGCTTTTTTTCTCGAATGTTTAAGATTTTTTTGTCCCTTTTCTCTTGCTATCTCTGCTTTTGGCACTACGTACTTGAGGGTGACATGTTAAGCTGTTTTTGAAACAAACGCTATTCAAAGCCTTCATCTTCCTCAGCAAGCAAAGTATGAACACAGCTAATAAAAATAAAGGTTTACATTTGTCCTTCTTACTTTACACATAAAATAAAAACACTTTTTTTGGACCCCCTCAAAAATGGGGGTATTAAAATATCTGACATTTGTATCACAAATTAATGTAATGAGACACAAAAGTAAAACATAAAAACTGTACAAAAAAATGATAAAAATTCATTTTAAAAATCCTTGTGATCAAATGACGCAAAAAGTTATGTTGCTATAAACCTGATTAAAAAGGAGACGCAGGTTCACTTCTTCTGCTGGATGAAATTCAGATTGACCTGGTGTCGGACATGAGGGACCAGCGGGAAGGCTGGACTTGGATGAACCACCGAGCCTGAGGAGGAGAAGGAAACGCTTTGGGCTTTATACACAACACAACGCTGGTTAAAGAGACCAGACAGTTATAAGGATCAAAAAGTTCCTGTACAAACACTAAAAAGGTTATTTTTAATCAACTGTTTCCACTCTGA
Organism: Aeoliscus strigatus; assembly: GCA_901007665.1. Taxonomy (NCBI): domain Eukaryota; kingdom Metazoa; phylum Chordata; class Actinopteri; order Syngnathiformes; family Centriscidae; genus Aeoliscus; species Aeoliscus strigatus. The sequence continues at coordinate 56,097 of CAAKHB010007821.1, forward strand.
ACCAGTGCCTGCGTTTCTCAGGCTGCTTTGGAAGTACATGTTGCCATGGAAACCTGTGCATATAAATTATTTTTAACTACAATACAGTATATATAATATATATTATATATATTGTATAATATACAATATATATATACTATACACAGAATTATATACAGTACAGGCCAAAAGTTTGGACACACCTTCTCCTTCCGTGCGTTTCCTTTATTTTCATGATAGATTCTCACTGAAGGCATCAAAACTATGAATGAACACATATGGAATCATGTACTTCACAAAAAAGTGTGAAATAACTCTAAATATGTCATCTATTTCAGATTCCTCAGAGTAGCCTGCAAACCCTTGGTGTTTTCTAACTGAGCTTCATGAGGTCGTCACCTGGAATGGTTTTCACTGGTGCGTCGTCAGGATTAGTGGAATTTCTTGTCTTATTAATGGGGTCGGGACCATCAGTTGTGTTGTGCTGAAGTCATGTTGATCCACAGCCGACAGCCCGATTGGACAACTGTTCATTCATATTATAGCAAGAATCAGTTAAGTAAAGAGAAACGAGTGTCCGTCATTACTTTTACCACACTGAATGAGAAGGTGTGTCCAAACTTTACCCTGTACTGTATACTGTTATTCATATGTAAATAAAAGAATGTAGAGAAAATGCAACAAAAGTATCGTGATGTGAATGTAGTGTGTATACAAATGTAGTGTGTGTGTGTGTGAGTGTGTGTGTTTCTTACTGGGCTGGAAGCCCCCATGACCCTGCTGGAAGAAGTTCTGGGGCATTCTGTAGGGCCAGGAGGGGGACAGCGAGTACTGGGGCGACTTGTTTTGATCCCACAGCCGAGAGCTCGGACTCACGCCGACAAACTGACCTGAGTCTGGAACGACAGCGTCAATGAAACTTAGCGATAGATAAACGTCGTTATGTAACCTCATGGGAAACAAATCAAATCGTGCAGAACCGATGAAATGATTCTTTGACGCTCTGATGTCGCCAAACCGCCAACGTGTCAGTCTAACCAGACGGTATCGCTAAGCTGAGAAATTGCACTTGACAGCTAAGGTGCTGTCATTATGGTAATGTATCACTGCTTCCAGCAACAGAGTAAATGGGATTACTGTAATGTAACAGCAAAATGACAAATCTCAAATTTCAGGAACCGATGGGCATTTTCTCCTTTTCCAAACCCCTTCTTCACACCAGTTAGGGGAACCTACTGATACGTTTGTAGGTTTCTGAAATGATGGTAATACAAAGTATGCTAGCGTGAATGTAGCGCCACGGATACCGTCGGCACAGCGACGGCTTTGTGACGTCAATGTGAGGCGGTGACAGGAACCAAGCTGACCCCAGGTGACCCGTGAATACCTGACTTCACCACAGTGCCGTTGCCCATGAGTGACCCCGCCTGCGCCAGGTGGTTGTGCCAGTGTCCGTCCCGCCCTGACCCAGCCAGGCCCAGCTGCCTCCCTGCCGGCTGGGCGAAGATGATGCTGGGGTCGTTCAGGTTCATGGGGTGCCCCCCCGAACCCATGGGACTCCCGTTCCCCGACGCAGAGCGCAGGCTGAACTTCAGGCCGGGTGGGGAAGGGGCAGTGGGGGAGGACGTGGTGAGGACAGGGCCATGGATGGGCCAGGACGTGGAGGGGATGTGAACGGTGTGGTGGGGCTGCCCCTGTGCCTGGTGCTGGTGGGAGGGAAGAGCCCCCAGTGCGGTGAGCGCCCCAGGGTGGTACTGGCCTGGGTGCGCCGTGGGGAAGTTGAAGAGAGAGAGGGGGACCTGTGGGTGAGCAGCCTGCTTTGGAGGGCCTGAGGGACTGGTCTTGTTGTGGCAGGGCTGGGGGGAGCTCGAGGACTGCGAGGAGCTCTGGGGGGTGACGGTGGGCTGAGGAGAGTAGGGAGGAGTCTGTCGAGTGTCCGACTGGCCAGAGGAAGAAAGGAAACGTGAGAAGTTTCAACAACTGACATGACGTTCACATGAGAGCTTTCCTCCACTCACGCTTTCAGAAGGAAGACGTGTCCGTCCCGGGGCATCTGCGGTTGCCTGGGCGATGGGGATGGACTGGGAGCTCACCATAGTTCGGACCACGTGAGAAACTGCTTGATGAAGAACACATGAGAACAAGATGCAAGAATTATTTATTGTCATGTGTTTCAACCGATGACTCCAGCTGTGTTCACACATGAAAATCAAAGTAAGAAACCAAATAGAAATGTATCTAAAACATACTTTAACACACAACCCTACACACACAAACTCAACAAGCATACTGAGGAAACCAACAGTGACACACAACAGAGGACAGAGCACCTGGCGGTACGCCGGTCCTCTGCTTCAGATGGCGGTACTCAGGACAGTCCCGGCGGACGTGACCGGTGTCTCCACACTGGAAACACCGTCTGTCCTTGGGCTCCCGCTCCTCCTCTTTGACATCCTCATCTTTGTCGTTTTCCTTCTTCTTCATTCTGGCAGACAAGAAAAAACAAACACAACCATCATGCGAGGGATTCCTGTGACTGAGCTGAATTTCTTCGGGGAAACAAACATTTTTTAAAGTAGTTCACTGCTCGTTGGGGAAAGTGTCGCATCATAGCAGGAACGTCCTCTGAGGACGACCCACCATGTGACGTGATTCATTCTGCTTTTATCTGAACCTAGAGCCTGGAGCTACAGCTGCATCTGTGTCAGTTCATTAGTAACAGTGTGAAAAAGTGTTTGCACTGTGACAACTGGAAATACTCGCAGACAAAGAGACAACCTGCGTCTCTTGGGACAGTCCTTCATGTAATGTCCAATCTTCCCACAGATCCTGCAGCACCTGTCGTTGGGCGCCAGCTCACCGTCCGTTAAAACCCCCGAGTCAAAGAAGTAGCCCTGCAGCAGCACAGGAGACAAGTCACACACGGGCTGTTTGAAGGTTTCTGTGGAGGACGAGGTGGTGTGTATGTATGTGTGTATGTATGTTCAGAGGGGGTGGACGTACCACTTCAGTGCCAGGGATAGGGTAGAACGGAGTCCCAAACAACTTCCTCCCATTTATAAAAGCCTTCATGATGAAGTTTGTCACTGGAGGAGAAGAGTTTGAGAGGAAACATCAATGACCAGGAAAGAGACGGGTGATACGAGGGAACTGGTGCTTCTGTCTCTGAATGCAGAACCTAAACATCTGTTAGATCACTGACAGACAGAAATGAAGCTCTTACTCTTGCGTGACACGCCAGCGCCCAGGTTGTGGTTCAAGTCGAAGGGATCTGAGGAGACAAACAGATGAGTGAGTGAAAACGGATCCAGGTCATCTGAACGGACGGACGAGGACAGGCGGTGCCGCGTTCACACCTTCGATGGCGATGCACTTGCTGGTCCACTGCTTCTCGAAGGTGGTGAGGCGTTTCCTCTGGCGGATGCTGATGACGTGCTCCTTGAAGTCAAACTCCTCGGTGTAGAAGCGCAGCAGACCCAACCACAGCTCCCCCACCGACTCTGTGTTGGGCTGCAGCTCCAACAGACGCTGCCGCTGCCGAGACACAAGCAACATAATTCGGCAGTGTACGAGAGGGACTACCGCTGACCAGCTATCAGACACCATCATAGGTTCCTTAGTTGTTTTTTAACTCTCGACAGGAAGTGGAACACTCCCAACATTGTACGTCTGTCTTAGAGTTCAGAATCCAAGATGGTGTCAGTATTATCTGTCAGCATGAACTTCCGCTGTCCGAACTTGTTAGCATTCGTGCCAAACATGAAACTTTGAATCAAGATACAGGTCATAGGTCTTGTTGAGTGAACTCACCAGATCTTCAAGGTCGTCAAAGAAGAACGCGTTCCAGCCATCGACGATCCGCTGGGGGGCAGATTCCCCATCGAATATCTACAAACCAACAGGGGTGTTACATCAACAGAGCAACGGTTTCTGAACTGCGTGTATACGTGTATTCTACCTCCTGCAGGACGGGGATGACAGGCGGCTGCCTCTGCTGCAGGAAGTACAGCACCATGAGGATGTAGGCATAAGACGAGAGGCTTCCTCTGGACGCGTCGCCAATGTCGCAGCGCTGTCAGCACAGAGGGCAGTGAGTTGCACCGACAGAGAATGAAGAACATGAAGAAGAAGAACAAGAAGAAGAACAAAAAAGAATGTGAATTCGTTCAAACAGATGTGACACTCACCTTTGCGAACACCTTCATGGTGAAGCCCAAGATCTGCACTCGAGGGTCAAGAGCGGCATACGTCGCCAGCATCCTGGTGTTGTGCTGTGCCTGCACACGTTTGGTCGAATTCCACGAGTGAGAACAAATCACAGCGCCACTAACCGTCAAGCGGGGGTCAGCGCCACTCACCAGGGTGTTGTAGAGACTGATGTCTCCCTCCAAGCCGCTCTGACGGTGCTCAAACTTCACGATGGGAACTTTGGCAGTTGTGATGGGCAAGATGTTCCTCAGACCTGAGAGGAGACGAGACTGAGTGCTGCTTGCGAGCGAACGTACAGACAGAGAGGCATTTCTTCACCTGTGTGCTTCTTCAGCACCTTGGCGAGGCCTTCGATGATCTCTTTGCAGTTCAGGTTCTACTCACACGGACAAAAAAGGGTTCAAGTGTCACATCTCCACTTACATATGTCCACGGCACTGGATGGCGTCTGTGTGTGCTCACCTCGGCCGTGTCATGACCCTCCAGGGTCATGCAGATGTCCAAATCGCTGTCATGGAAACCAAAGCCATTCTTGGACGAGCCAAACAAACACAACTGGGCTTTTTCTACCAGGATAGAAAACGTTGGTGAGCAGGTGAAAGGTCAAAGTCGGACTGATGCTTCTGCGTTGAATAGCGTCGTAGTCTACATGGGTGCCATATGCTATTTTGAGCGTTTGTACTTCTGCACGTGTCTGTTTTTCTTGGAGGTGGAGGTCCACGACAACTTACATTTCTGGAGAGGTGATGTCATTCTACGCCGCAGGTTCAACATTTATTTGACCCAGAAACACAAATCAGGTCAAGTCTGTAGCGACAGCGACATGTGTGACACTATAATGATAAATCGGTCACAGCTAACCGGGCAGACAGATCAACACCCGAGTGTCGCATCCATCGCTGAGCGGCTGGATGATGAACTGAACACGAACTGAACATGAACTTTGAACGAACGATGAACCAAACTGTGTTTCTTTGAAATGAATCGCAGAACGCTGGCTCACCGTTGTACTCCTTCCTGATGAACCGCTCCAGACTGGCGAGGACCTGCTCCCTCTTCTGCTGCTCGGCGTGCGTCGGCGACAATTCGACTGCGGACGAGACATTTAATCGATATCGAATGTTGTTATGGTTCCCAAGAACTGTCTTTTTATTTATGTCTTTCCTTTCTCTCCACTTCTTTGATTATTTACATGGTCTAATTTTTTCCTTTCTCTGCCTATCTTTTATATTATATAAAGCTCTGTGTGTGTCTTTTTCCCCTCATTTACATTTTTATTTAACATGCAAAGTATTTCATTACTTCTCGATTTATTCTGTCAGATCATGGTGGAGCCTGGTTTGTTGCTGTGGGTTAACCAACCTATTTAGGACTGTCTCACCCAATGTTTGGTCAGATAACCTGATGAAGGTCTCTGTACAGAAACATCGTAAATAATCGTAAAGTGTGCAGGAGTTTTTGTTCACAAGAACAAAACCAGTAAATGTCGGCGGGTGGATGAGGACGCCTTGAGAAAATGCTTCTCTTTGCGACGTTTGCCTGTACAAACATGATGACGTACAGAAGCACAGCTTGCAGAGCCCGTCCAGGATGTCCCGGAAGCGGTCGTTCATGGGAGGCAGCGGCTTCAGCTCAATCTTCTTAAAGTCGTCCGGACAGTCGTCCTTCAGGTGTCCGTCTCGCTTGCAGATGCTGCACACGACGTTTGGAGGCTAAAGACAAGAAACCCAGAGACGCTGGTTGAACCTACTGTCACGTATCTCACCTACCGATGGGCGGTGAAACGATGTTCTGCTGAGGAACATCTCACTTTCTACAGTCCTATCAGACAAATAACATCCAATGATTTGTAGCAATAAGAAGTTAAAGAAACACTGCATGGAATTATCTGTGACCGAGTGAGAGACGTGTGTGATCCTAAATATCTACGTGATGTAATGTCCTGTTCAACATGTTTTACCTTCCCCCCAGTAAAAATCATCTTGTCAAACACATAGTGAAGCTCGTCCAATGCCCCGTCGCTGTCAGAACCGCGGGTCTCCTCGCCGTCCTCGTCACTGTCCAGCAGTCCGTTGGTAGAGAGGGACAGCGTCGGTGCTTTGTCCCCGTCACTGAGGACCATGTCCATGAGGCCAGCGTCCAGTGTCTTCCCGTCCAAACCTTCTTCATCTTCACTCTCAGGCTCCTCCTTTGTACCCTGGTTCTCCTTCCGACTCGATTCACGTTTCCCATCCTCCTCTTCCTCGTCCTCCCTGCTCACACATGCCACCTCGAACTCTTCTTCTTCTCCTTCCTGTTTGACCCCGGTGTTCCTCTGGCGCTCCCCGGCAAACTTCCTCTGTGGGCAGGCGAAGTACTTGTAAGCTGTGCGGAACCGCTCCTGGATGTACTCAAACACCATTTGGCTGTTGAGACTTCGTGCGACGTTCCTCTTCAGGGCAAAAGGATCTGAGCCAAAGAGAAAGAAAATCAGATCCTGTCGGTGTCTGTCCGGACACATGAGCAACGTTTGAGCAGCCTGAGGGACAAGTAAGCAGTGTGTGTGCACGACTAACCTTCGATAGCTAGCCGACGCCGAGGCCAGTTCTTGGCTTCCCTGGAGAGCAGCGGCTTCACACGGATGCTGATGATGTGCTCCTCCAGAGCAAACTCCAGGGTGTAGAAGCGCAGGAGCTCCAGCCACAGCTGGCCCAGGGACACGCCTCCAGCCCGGTTCAGAGTCAGACGCGTCTGTGAGGGACGAGACAACAGAACGAACTAAAGAATCCTGGATGAACCGATGGGACATCATCAGGACAAATGACTCACCAGGCCCTCAGAGTACTCAGAGTCATCAGGGTGGTCTGCTCTGGGTCTGCCCTCCCCCCGCCCCTCTGTGGAGCTTGGCGGTCTGTGCTCCCACCGGACAAACATGTCCAACGTGATTCCTGTCAGATGATACTCGTCCACGCGCTTCAGATCGAAGCCTTTGATCTGAAACAAGAAGCAGATTCATCTCAACACAACGTTCATAGAGCTACAGGTAACGAGGCCAAACGCTTCGAGCAGCAAACCGGACCCTGGAGCAGTGATACCGACACACCAACAGCTGTAGCACCACATTTCAACCTGTAGAGTGCGCCCATATGCATCCTAAATGCACAGGTGCTTTAAAGTTCCAGGCTGGTGGGACAGAAGCTTGAAGACATTCCCACACTACCTACACACCTGTGCTGTTCTACCTGTATATGAGCAGCTTTATGTTCATATATAACATTTCAGCAACACACGTTGAGTTCTTGCGGCTCATTTATGAGTGTTGGTTTATACAGTATATTTCGCTTTCGGCGTGTCTCACCGGGAGGTTCTGCTGGATGAAGGGTGTGTTACAAATTGAATCTATTATTAGTATTTTGGTTTGCAGACTGTGTGAACGTCTCACGTAGCTGAACACCTGCTGCTGTCACACTACAATAGTTCCACCTGTGTGTTGATCTAAGATGTGTGTTGTATAAGAACATTCCGCGCCAACTGGCTGCAGCTGCTGGCTTTTTCTTTGAAGAACCAGCTGAACCGTGCCACATGATTGACAGACCTGTGCCAGACACACACACCTGTCTCTTTAATCAGACGGGTGGCAATCAAAATGTTCTCAAAGAGTAATTACAGTGCAGCAGTCCAATCTGTAGAACGCTCACCAGCAGTAATATAAACAACTGCACAGATCAACATATTTTCTGCATCAATGGGAGCAAATGAGACCTGAAGTGCTTCTTCAAACATGATCCCAGCAGTGTCACAACAAATGTGTAAACTTCAACCACTCATGTCACCTTGAAGCTGGACTGATGCTTCTATGTTGAATTAATGTAGATTTGCCCATTAATCACCTGCAGGTCGGTTCTATTTTGTTTGAAGAAGACGTGATGTTCCAAGAGTTGGGAAAGTCACGCGACACAAACGGCCTAATCAGAGACTGTGAAGGGCCAGTTTGCTACTGGTACATTTCTGGAGCGGTAACGTCCTGTACACCCTATGCCACATGGAACCAAAGATGGAGGGAAGCTGTCAATTTGACGCGGAAGCATAAATCAGGCATATTGATGCCCAAGGGGTGAAAGTGGAGCTGCCTCTTCGATGAGACAAGACAACAGCTTCAGGCGACTGAGCCGCTCCGTTGCCTGGGAGCAAACTCAGCCAGGTTTTTCCAGAATCAACGGCTTGATGAGAAGAGTTCTCTTTGACATGGCGAGGACACAAGTGTCCATTGTGTCTGTCTGCACTACAATCAAAAATTAAGATGGCTGCTGAGGAGATGAGGAGGGATTTACCTCTCCATCATCACATGCCACACACCTGATGCCACACCTGGTCCACACGCACACATGCACGCACACACACACGTGTGCTCATTTAATTGCCTGTTTCCTATAGATCATACAGTATCATACATGATTTGTGTGTGTGTGTGTGTGTGTGTACTCAGCCTACTCTCCTCTAAATAAACAGTCGTCCTTGCAGACGCCCTGCTCAGTGAGTCATCCCATTGTAACCATAGTAACAAATAAACAAAAACATGCCAAAAAAAACAGAACAGATTTTACAATAGCACTTAAGTGTCACAAACTGATGCACAAGTCTGATGACAGATGACGTACCCAGTGTCCCAGGTACACAGGGAGGATGGGCTCCTTCCTCTGCTGCAGAAAGAAAATGACCATGAGGGCGAAGGAGTAGGACGGGATGCCGCCTTCCGCCTGGCAGTCAATGTGACACAACTGCATGGGAAACAGATGCACAACAATCACAAAACTGGAACGGGTTCAGTCGATAAAATTTTATTTTCATATTTAATTCAATGGTTGGAAGCTTCAGACAGGAGAAGGAAATCGGTGACAGGAGGACTCACCCTCGCCCAGTAGCGGAAGGACAACACCAGTGGAACCAATCGGGGCTCCAGTTTGGCCAAAGCTGCCAGGTGACTGGTGGTGAGACAGGCGACGTCATTGCCGGCGCTCACTTTGCACATCAGGCCGCTGCACACACACACACATTTCACAAATGAATGCAAAAAATATTACACACGTCTTCTCTTCAGCAGCAGCTGAAGAGAAGAATGTCTGAGGGCAGGTTCAACCACGGATCAGAGGCCCAACATCGTACGTGATGAGCTGAGACAGAACGGAAAGTTTCTGTGGGAACATTTCCTCCCTGTCGCTTTCACCATCATCTCACCTGCTGACGTCCCGACAGAAGATGACAGGAACTTTGGCGTGAAAATCTGACACCACCTCCGTGAACTCAGCTGGAGAAGACAAAGGAGGAAACTGAGTTAAACCTTCAACACAGACGAATCCCCAGCGCATACTTTGGAGTACCATAGTCACGCAACTATTTGTGCATCTGACAACATTGAACAGTTACTGAAAGCAGTTTGTTGTTAAAAAGTTTGTTCAAGTGGAGGAGGAGACTTACAGCTGTTCTTCAGGATTTCCAGCACCTGGATCAGAACTTCAGGCTGAGTCATCTGATCAGAGAAAAGTCATGAGTCATTATTCAGTCAGAGGACTTTAAATCCTCACGTCAGTAAAGTGAGTAAAGTTTTGTTGTGATATTAACTAACTGCGTCTCAGACATGTGGACAACTCACTGAAGGAGGGTGGGTGACATCGATGTTGATGTCGCTTGTCTTGAAGGCGAACCGGGTCAGACAGGAACCGTAGAGACGGAGAGAACACGCTGGAGAAAGAGAAAGTGTTGTGAACATGTCATGGGTACAGACATCTTATCTGCTGAGAACAGCTGGTCTAACCTGACAATTGCTTCACGATGACGCCCTCCATCCGGACCACCGCAGCCTGACGGACACCAAAGTCCTCCTCGGAGATGCCATGCTTCCGGGCTGTTTCCAGGACGGCAGCGTCCACGGCTCTGAGCTGGGCGGTGGAGGGGGGAGGCAGGGCACGCAGCTCGTTCTCCTCTTGCTTCTCCTGAAAGAGACGAAAGCAGGAGAAACATCTTAACCCTGTTTTTTTTCCAGAGATTTGATTTTTTTTCCTCATGAATGTACAAACCATGATGTTCTTCTTGTGTCTCTTCTCTTTAATGTGTTTGTAGGCTCCTTGAACATTTTCGATGTGCACGGAACACAGTTTGCATAAGTACTGGTAGTTGGGGTACTCGGGGGACTGCTGAAGAGACGGGGGTAGGGGCAGTTAGAGCCGAGTGACTTTAGGTAGAACAGTTCATCAGACATGTTCTTACTTTCAGCAGTCGGTGGATATAATCTCTGTGCAGACGTTCCTCTGCCTGTCGGAGGCCCAGCTGTTGCTCCGTCAGAGGCCCCTCCCTCCCGTCGGACCCACCCTGATGCACCAGTGGTGCCGGTTTCACCCCTACCATGAGGAAAAAGCAGAAACAGTTCAACACCAACACACTGGGTGAGGAACACCTGAGAGGAAACCTGAGACCCACCGTGTTCCTTCGCCACCTTGTTCTGCTGCGTGCCGCCTCTCTCTGGTGTCCCTGGACCCAGCGGAGAGCTGCTGTCTTTGTATGCTGCAGTGCTGCTGGAGTCCACCAGCTGCTGCTGCTGTTGTTGTTGTGGACCTGCTACTTTTCCTTTTCCGCGATCGCCAGAGCTTGTTCTGCCGCTCAGTCGGGTCATCCGTCCTCTCTTCTTGTCCTGGCCATCTGTGGCTGTTCTGCCTGGACCGCTGCGCCCCACCTGCTGGCCAGCGTTGTGTTCATCCTGTAAGGTGGCGGCTTTAGTTTCTCTGCTGCGGTTCACAGGTTTGCTGCTGTCTCTCTGTGCAGGAGCTTCTTTATTCAAAGCTTTGGCTCCTCTGGGCTGAGATGCCTTCACTGTTTTCACCAGACTCCTGGACTCGTCCATCCTGCCCAGCTGCTCTCGTCCCGGGGTGAGTTAATCCCACGCCAAGGACAACCAGGAGACAGTCGAACTGACACCTGTGGTTAAAACACGTCAATCAGCTGATCAAGGACCAAAACACAAGCACGTTTTCATCCTGAAGCATGTTCTGTTCGTTTCTCATGACTCATCAAAGGCTGCAGCTGCTAACTCTTACTAAACCTGAATCGGCATCATCCCACATGCTAAGGTTTTGTTTATTTATTCAATTAAATTGCATTCTGTCAGCAGATTCAAAGAAATCAACTTTTATTTGTATCGCTTTGCCGACGTTTTTGCTCCCCGAGTGCCCATCTGCCAACAGGATAACAAGATATCTGTTTCCAGTAAATGCCCTTATCACACACACAAGATGGTTTCAGTTTCATTTGCAGATGTTTCATTTAAGACTGTTCTCAGTGATAAATGGATAAATGGATAACGTTAAGGGGACAGTTCATCACAGTTTGTCGGATAAATAAGCACAAAATTTAAAAAAAAAATAAAAACAGCTTTTCTTACAAAGATTCGATGACAATTCGAATCAGCTTAAGACTGACCTGATTCTAGCAAGTGTGTGTGTGTGTGGGGGGGAGCTCAGCAGAGAGAAATAGGGAGACAGAGAGAGAGCGCGAGAGACTCAAGCACATCTCCACCAATCAGGTGTTTTCCCTAAATCTGCGCCTCCATCTTCGTCCCGTTTGGACTTCATGCTAGCAGCTAGCAGCGGCTCCTTGTTTACGGTCCGCAGGTGGTGTGATGTGATTGGGCTGTGGGTTCAGGTCCAGGTGGGTGGAACCCGCTGGGCTCCACCAACACAACAAGCTAGAAGTTATCTCCACTTGCTTAACAGAGACGAGAGCAAACAACTAAGACGCAGTTGAAGCTTAAATTTGTTTCCTGTCTGTGAGCGAGCGGTCACTTCCTGACGGTCACTTCACCGTTTGCTAACCTGTGTTAGCAACCGTGCCCGCTTCTGCTGCTAAGAGGAAATAAATAACACAAACACCCAGTTTGCCTCCAGAAACGAGTCGTCAATGGTAGAAACACAACTGGCCTCGACATTGAAACTGCACGGTCGTGCGTGTGAACTCACCTGATGTGTGTTCGCAGGCTTCGGGTCACTGGGTGTTTGCCTACATGATGTTTTCAAATCCCACGGCCCTGGTCAAAACAGCATCCACTGACGCCATGTTCGAACACGGTCGCGCTGCATTGTGGGAGCGTCAGTGACGACACACGAGAGGGGCGTGGCAAGTGGTGCATTTGGAAGCCGCGGAAATGTAAACTCACCTCTGTTTTCTTTGAGGTTTGTGTTAGTTTGGTGAATATTTAGCACAGCATGAATTAAAATGTGACTTTTCTAAGGGCGTGTCGTGCCGTCGTTTACTTTGTTAAACGATACACCAGCAATTATTAAACCAGAAATAGCATTATCCGACGGTGTACAAACATGAGCATGCAAAATAAAGATAGATAGATAGATAGATAGATAGATAGATAGATAGATAGATAGATAGATAGATAGATAGATAGATAGATAGATAGATAGATAGATAGATAGATAGATGGATGGATAGATAGATGGATGGATGGATGGATGGATGGATGGATGGATG
>CAAKHB010007821.1:68812-90038 GCA_901007665.1 Aeoliscus strigatus
TTTTGCTTCAGTCAGCTGGTCATGATGATTCAGTTCAGTTTTATTGAAAAACTAGACGGATGGATGGATGGATGGATGGATGGATGGATGGATGGATGGATGGATGGATGATAGATAGATGGATGGACAGATAGATAGATGGATGGATGGATGGATGGATGGATGGATAGATAGATAGATAGATAGATAGATAGATAGATAGATAGATAGATAGACAGATACTTTTTTCATCTCTTAGAGAAATTCATATACAGTACTAATTCAGGAGGTATACGCATTGCAAAATGATTAATTTGACATGAAAAGAAATGTTTAGGCATTAAACAGATTCGTGTTACATGTGTCAAAGTGTGTACATTTACAATGTTTTCTTTTATTAAACTTCTTGCATTCACAAAGTGTCAGACATTGTATAAATAAAGATATACCTTGACTGGTTTCATTGTGATACAGTTTAAAGTTGGGATGGGTTTTCATACATTTTGTCATATGAATACAGAATTTACCAACAGATCCATTTGTGTAAATCTCCATTAAGGAGCAAACGGAAGATTTTATTGTGTGAACGTCGCCCGGGGCTGGAAGGGCGCGTGCTTCCGGTGTGCAACTTGGAGAGGAAGTTGCTGACGTTGGCAGTTAGTGCAAAGATGCTCGCCGGGTTGCTCACCGTGTTCCTGGCCGCTTTCAGCCTGGTTGAGAGCAAACACAAAGACGTGTACGCGTTCAAAGCGGTGAACAGCCGAGGGAAGTTGGTGTCTCTGGACAAGTACCGGGGATCGGTGAGTGAGACCAGCTGACCGGCGCCGGTAGCACCGGGACGCTGCTGCGACCCGCTCCTCCGTGCATGTCGGTGTGCATGAAGAACGTCTGCAGGGGAAGTAACATCCGCCGATAACTCTACATGTCCAGGGTGAGAGAATGGGGGCGTTTGTTCGATTCCCGGGGTCCCGTCAGCAACACACCGGCCGACGTGGCACCACGGCCTGAGGGGCTCCTCACTGCTTCACCCTCACTGATTCATCCTCCCTCAATGCTTTATCAGTGTGGACACACAGAAGTTCACATTCACTCATTCATCGTACATGTCCCACTGTAAAACCTCCTCATCAACATATGAACTCGTTGTCTCTCTGCAGTTGATAAGACAAATCAGTGAATGCTGCTGATGTGATTTGTGTATTAGTCGATATGTTGAAAGAAAACATCCAGGTTTGTCACTCGGGTAAATGGCGAAACGAATGAATAGTAGCTGAATTCTGGGGAAAAGAAAAATGCTGTAAAAAAAGTGGTCAAACCCCCTGATGGAGACTTCAGGTGTCTCTGTCCCACCTGCGTCAGGTGTTACTGGACCACTGAGCAAGTAGAGATGTCACCAGAGCATCATAGTGGGCGGGGCAAGTCAACCAAGTGCCCCAATAAAGTTAAAGGTTCAATGTGTCAGTCAGAATGAAGGACGAGATGCTAATATCCTCAGTGGTCACTTTTGGTCACATGCTTCAACGTTGTTTGTGTTTGGTGATGACACGAAGTGGTGTCTGACTGCTGCTTCTCTAGGTGTCGCTGGTGGTGAACGTGGCCAGTGAGTGTGGGTTCACGGAGCAGCACTACAAGGACCTGCAGCAGCTGCAGCGCGACTTTGGCCCCTATCACTTCAACGTGCTCGCCTTCCCCTGCAACCAGTTCGGCCAGCAGGAGCCCGGCAGCGACAAGGAGATCGACAGCTTCGTCCGCAGAGTCTACGGCGTCTCCTTCCCGCTGTTCAGCAAGATCGCTGTGGTGGGAACGGGAGCCAACAACATCTACAAGCACCTGGTCGGTGAGTCGACTCTGTTTGCCTGGAACAGATTTACTAAACGGATGACTAGAGTTAATAGTACAGTTAATAATCCAAATGGTTATATAAAGTACAATAATAAACCAAAATATTCATTATTATTATAGGTAATAATTATTATTCTATATTATGTACCAATAATATATCATATATTATAATACATTAATACACATTTTCATTTTTCATCGTCCAAAACAAAAAACTAAGGTTCATCAAAATGAAATACTGAAGATAAAGATGAGCACAACTAGTGTGACACGTGTGTGCCTACGCGTGTTAGGCGGGCACTAAATCAAATTCCTCTCGTTCTCTGCAGAGGCGTCTGGGAAAGAGCCTGACTGGAATTTCTGGAAGTATTTGATTGATGTGAATGGGAAAGTGGTGGACGCGTGGGGACCAAAGGTTCCCGTGACAGAAATCCGACCAAAGATCGCCGAGATGGTTCGTCAGATCATCTTGAAGAAGAAGGAGGAGCTTTGACAGAACAAACTGTTTGTTTAGACGCACTGATGTAAACGCCACTAGATTTAACTCAACGTTTCCTGTCCTGTCTCGAACGTGATCGTGCCAAAGAACTTTTTTGCTGTTTGTTTTTTACTCAGTCTGATTTTTAAAATAAAGTCGGTGTGGTGACATGAACCTGTTTCAGCATCCATGTGTGAGAACAGCAGCAATAATTAAAATGACTCATAAATAATGATAAGTATATTTAATTAGGTTGATTTGAATAATTACAACCGCTGAGATATGATTTCACACCTACAATACACCTGTACGTCAACATAAAATTACACACCACGGCAATGCATTTGGGACAAAGAAATAATTTATTTTTACAGGAGGGGATAACATGAAACAACAGAAGTAATAAATACATAAATATATATTTAGAATATCACGGACTGATATCATGGACTTGTTTGTACTCAAGACTGAACGAAGTTGACTGGTATTGTTTTGCCCTGAAGTGTCACCTTGACTCTGGCCATTGATTGCTGAAGAAGCTGCTTGACAAAGGTCCAGAACATGTCGGGGGGGGGGGGGGGGGGGGGGGGGGGGGGGGGGGGGGGGGGGGGGGTTGCTAGTTCCAGCACATTAGTAGAAGGTGTAAACGCAGAGCAGCAACAGCAGCAGCAGGTGGACGGCGCCTGCTTGGATTCCACCGATGCCATTGCCCACACAGGGAGCATTGGGATTGGGGCCCGTGATCGTCGACATTGTGGTCTCAGTTTTCGTAGTACAGAAACTGGTCCCACAGCAGGTGGGTCCGCTGCTGATGGGGTCGTCGAAAGTCATCAGTGGCAGGTAGCCATGACTGGTGGCAGCTTCACACAGGTTCCTGGAGACGCAACCGAGGACCTCACGAGACCCAGAGCTGGACGTCACTGTGGACAAGAAGTATTGTTATTTTACACATCCATGGCCAAAGCACAAATCCTCCAGGGCAAGTGGGAAACATACAAAACAGTGTGAAGGTTCTCAGGCCTCTCAGCTCAAGTGTTTCACTGTTTTAGCGTCTCAGTGTTGGGTGGTGTCAGCGTCACTGTTAGCGTCTCAGTGTTGGGTGGTGTCAGCGTCACTGTTAGCGTCTCAGTGTTGGGTGGTGTCAGCGTCACTGTTAGCGTCTCAGTGTTGGGTGGTGTCAGCGTCAGGTGTCGGTGTCTCAGTGTCGTATGACCAGCCCATGGCACTCGATGACTAATGTGAGAGCACGGAGGGTGTTTCTTGCATCTATTCTCTGCTGACATTGTGTGTTTGTGTTGGAGAAAGCTGCTCCATAAAGACAGGACAAAGGGACATAACACCACCGGAATCCAACTACTGGAACTACTGGAACCACACCAATGTCAACATGTGTGAGACTCACCCGTTGCCATGTAGCACATGTCCTCGGCTCCCAGACACTGGACAGTCTTCCTGCAGCTGCTGGACGTGGACGAATCACACGCGTGACACTGGATGGTTTTGTCATCCTGAAATAGAGGGACTGAAAGACGCAGGAACAACGATTATTGGAGGCATGAAAGGAATACACAGACATGTTTCAGATGGCTCATGGCTCTGTACCGGGTAGAAAGGCGATGTTGCAGTTGTCAGTTTTGCAGCAGAGAGCATTGGAGGAGAAGTTCTCGTAGCCAACATTGGCTGCGTACGAGTGGAAGCCAACAGTCGGGCACAGAGCCGCCGACGCACACTTCTTAGTGTACGTGGTCTTTGTGGTTCCGGATGAGGTGGCTGAAAAACAGATAAATCATTGGACATCTCTTAAAAAAAAAGACACAGACAAAGAAGAAGTGTTACCTCTCATAGACGACGTGATGCACATGGTCTCTGTCGTGCATGTCTTCGATATTGTCGCAGAACAGTTTTCGTCATTGCAGGTCAAACACTCCAACGCGCTGGCTGCAAACAGCAGCACATCACAGGTCAAAAATCTCACATCCTCCATGAGGACGAATACACACTCTGTCAACCACAGACAGAGCTGGAACCATACAGAGTCGAATGCATGGAAACTAAACAAGTCAGTTCAGAGTTTGAATATTTAAGTTGATGTACGAGTACCTCAAATACATTTTTTTACAATTATTTCCACAAAAAACATTGCATTGTCACAGCAGCAAAGGTGAAAGAACATTAAAAACAGTATGTAACTATTAAATAGTGAAATATAAAATATATAGCACCTCTAGAATAAAGATGATAAAGATTGAAGACTGTAGGTTGACAGGTACAAATTATTAAATATGCAGATTAGGAAAATGAAAAAAATTCATATTCATTAAAAACTTCCAATACACAAATAACTGGAGTTTTCTCAAGATTATAGTAAATATATATTATACTAGCTGCTGTAAAAAGATGTGCAGACCTGTGGAGCAAAGAGCCCAGATGAGAGTCAGCAGGAGAATCATGATGATGATGAGCAGGTGACCAGCTGGAAGCTTCTGGATCAAGTGATGTGACTCCTGGTCTGTGCACCTCCTCTTTATATACAATAGAGCTGCGTGCATTATTATTAGTGCAGCTTACGTAAAAAAAAAAAAAAAAAAACAACAGACGCAGAGGGCGTGCGCCACCCTGGCACGCTCTCCCTCTTTTGTTCATTAAAAGAGTGATCAACACGCCGTCACACGCCCTGACATCAGACATCCTGGGACAGGTCACATGTAAAGAATATACCACTGCGGCGGAATGTTATTCATCTAATTTCAGTCGCACGTCCTCTAATTTCATCCACTGCAAGAGAAGAACCACCTGCGGCGACTTTGACTAGCAGCTCAGCTCATGTGAATTCATAAAAACAAATGTCTTCACGTCACTGAGCTGTGACAAAGGTTGAAGGGAGGAGAGGAATGTTCATTCCTCCACCTGTGTCTTAGTGTAAATATTTTTGTGATGATGCCTCAGGAGCACGTCGTTCTAATCTGCTATTAATTATGATGCTTTTATATTAGCTGATAAATCATCTGTCACACCTGGATTCCACAAAACGTGACCTGTCCCTGTACCATGAGACTGATTTCCTCTGACACTGTGGAAAGACAATCGTTCTATATTATTTTTTCTCAAGTAATTATACACTCCAAATATACAGTATATCGTCCTGTGAACTGATTCTTGATCAAATATCTGGTGATTGATCCAGCAGCTGGTTGTCAATTGACAGTTTCTCACTGAAACGTGCCAATCATCATGTTCACTGGTCATTCTTCTCTCAAAGAATCAGTTGCTGATTGATAATTGTCGCTGTGTTGAACCTGCAGACAATGAAGTTCCACGCCTGCAGACCATCTCCACCGGCCAACAGGAGGAGTCTGCCTGGACCAACTTCTCAAGAAGTTTGAATTTATCAAATATACTTCTTTAGCACTCTGCTTATCACCGGGATTAAGTACTAAGTAGCTGATTAAGTAGCTGATTAAACGTCCTGTTTTTGTTTTAAACCGAGGAACAAAAGACTGAACTGACCTCTGTGACCTGTTTTATTAACAATGAACACCACTTTAAACAGGATCTTTTTTCTATTTTAAACAAAGAAAACATATATAAAAACAACAGTATTTTTTTTTCATTCATCTTTTGATTTTATTCTTTTAATTGCAAAATAAACATACACTCACACACATCTGTTGTAGGTGATTTATTGCAGAACGAATCAAACATTGTTCCAGTTCTTCATCCAGAATTTGAAACTGAAATATATCTGTTGTGTTATTGTACTGTTATCAGTGGATATCATAGCGACGCCATCAGTGTTTGACTGGTTTGTCTGTGTCATCACTCCAACAGACGAAGAACGTCAGACTGCGTCATAGTCGTGTTTCTGATCCTGTGTGACTGGTTTCATGTCACCCATGCACCCAAAACATTGTCACACTGCTGTTGTCCACTGGAACACGTGAAACACAGGTGTGTGTCTGTCAATGACCTAATGACGGCGAGTAGAAACCCCCCATGTGGAGGACCCTACTCCTGCAGGTTGGACAGAAACTCCTCGATGTCTCTGCACACTCGGTTCCTGTTCCTGTCTTTGATTTTTTCCAGAATCCTCATGCTGTTTCCTCGATACACAGACGGGTGCTGGATCGCCGCCGCCATCATGTGATACTCTATTGACTTGTAGTTCTGCTTTTGGAAGGTGTGAATGTGCTTGGCGTAGCAGTTGTAGAGCATCTGTCTGTCTGCCGGCTCCTGCTCGTCCTCCAGCAGCTCCTGGAACAAGAGCTCTGCATGAGCTTGGCTGTGATTGGATCCTGCGTACAGGTTGGCGAGAGTGATTCTCCTCTTCAGTGACGACTGAGGGTAAAGAGAGATGACGTCCCTGTAGAGGCTGATGGCTCGGTCTATCATGCTCTGCTCCGGAGGAACGTCCCTGTGCAACACAATCCTCCATTTGTAGCATGTTGCCACACATCTCTTCAGGTAGCGTTCCTCTGGATGCCTCTCCAGAGCCTCCTCTGCCAGATCGATGGCCTCGTCCATGGAGACATGGACCCTGTACAGCCTCAGTAACGGTTTGATGCCACTGTAGCTGCTCACTGGTTTTCTTAAAACCCTCCTTGCCAACTCACGCACCTCCACTTCCGTTTTCCGTCCTCTCTTCGCACACGCTTCCAGGTAAAGCGCAGCAAGATACAGGTTCCCTGGATCGTGTTCCTTGGCAATTTTCATCTTCTGTACAATATCTGTGTCTGGTCCTGTGATGTGGTGACGGTACGCGCCAGCCAGCGCTAAGACGTGGCTGCTGTGCCACTCCACCATATCTGGTTGCATCCTGATAGCTCTCTGGAAACACTCCGCAGCCTGAACCTTCTTCTCTGCGCCCAGATTCATCAAGGTCCAGCCTTTCTCAGCCCAGATCTCTGGGTGCAGCTCGTCCTGGGATGGAGACGGGTACTCGCTTAGCAGGGCATTGACCATCGACAGGCAGCTTTTACTTTCTGCCAGCTCGCCCAGGCTGTAGTGCAGCCACGCCTGGTTCCCGTAGTTCACCACTAGCCAGGGACCCTCGTCTGAGACAGTGTTCCTCACCTGGCGGAAGGCCTCCGCCGCCCTGCTAAAGAACCGCAGCGCATCCTTAGGGTGGCCCAGCTGGTGGTGGACGAACCCCTGCAGGTTGTAGATGTGACCCAGCCAGCTGTAGCCCTCCTCGGTGCCCACGTCCTCCAGCTTGTCCCTGAGACGGAAGAGTCTGGACCTGCTTGGACTCAGATCCCAGGTAAAGTGGCACTGGAGGGTCCGGAGTTTCTCCTCGAGCGTCATCTGAGCAGCACTGGGGGAGACAGGGGAATGTGAAGAAGAAATGAAAGGAAGAAGCAAAGTTTGATGTAACTGCAACCATTCACCTCAACCTGCAGCCGGACTCCTTGCTCACCTGCTGCTTTGGGAACAGTGAAGTCATTAATGTTCAACTTTTATTGTGATGACGATGGTTGGACTCTGGACCTGCAGCCACGTGTGAGAGGACGCAGACAACCTGCACCTAAGATGGAGGGACTTTGATTCCACAATGGTTTTTATATGAACATGTCGAGTCAGCCCAGCTGACACAGGAGCACCAGCTTTCACATCACATCAAACTGTCTTTGGTGTGTGTGTGTCAAGAAACATAAATCAGAGCTCCTCAGTGGATATGTTCCTGAGCTCACAGCAACAGGACAGAACAGAACACAAGACTAAAGTGAAGTTCCACGTAAACAGATTTATTATTCAACAGTCCACAATGACGCCGCAAAGCCTCAATAGAAAACAACAGAACATGCGAGCAGAGACACAGGTCACTTTAAGTTCTTCACTCTTCCGGAGGTCACACATGCTCCGTCCCTCAAATCTGTTGTCAATCATCCAACCGACGGCTCTTTTCTTTCTAGAGCTGTGAGCGGCTGCAGCTCGCCTCTGCTCCACGCTACAAACTGTACACGCTTGAACAAAAGTCAACATTCCAAACAAAAAAAATCAAAGTGAGCTGGCGGAAGCACATTTAATTTCTACAGTCAATTATTTAAGTGACATTTGACCCCAACTAACCTTTCAGACACGACCTGTCCTTTTTTTTTTTTTAATTAAGAACAAAGAAAGCAGCCTCGAGGATCCGGTTGCAAACATTCTGACTCTGAAGATTCATGAGGTCACAGCGTGAAAACAACGGTGCTACAGAAACAACTAAACATGACCTTCGGCCCCAACTGACGCCCTCCCTGCCCCCAAGTCGGCTACTTGTGTCCCTTGCTGGTCTTGAAGGAAACCTGCAGGACTTTGTCCCCCAGTCGGTACCCGTTCAAGCTGTGGATGGCCATGGCTGCCTCCTCGTAGTTGGTCATGGTGACAAAGCCGAAGCCTTTGCACTTGTTGGTGTTGAAGTCTCGGATCACCTTCACGTTGACGACAGCGCCGAATGGTCCAAACATCTGCCACAGCATGGCCTCATCCGCATCCTGACCCAGGTTGTAGATGAAGATGCACCAACCGCCAGACGAGTTCCCAGAGACTCCGCCCCCTCCGCCGCCTCCTCCACCCATGTGGTCGACGCTCATCGGGGAGAATCTGGGAGAACGAACCAGATGTTTAACTCAACAGCGTCTTCTGGGATCCAATGACAATCGCACACACACACAATAGTGAGCGTACCTGAACCTCTGAGCCTGGTGATGCACAGGTCCCCCAAAGCGTCGTGATTGGCTGTGATACATCTGTGACATCACCTGTGAGTTCCTGGCCTGGTTCGGGTTGGCAGCAAACTTGACTGTGATTGGCTCTGAACCGCCGGGGGGCGTGTGTCCATTCAGGTGTTTGACGGCGTCCTCGGCCTCCGCCCGTTTGTCAAACCGGATGAAGGCCACACCGCGTGACAGACCTACTGAGCAGACGGGATATGAAGCGATGGCGTGTCTGAAGCTCGTTGTTCTCAATATGATCAGTGTCAGTACTGAATGTCAGCGTGGGTCTTTACCTGAGGCCTGGTCCACCAGAACCCTGGAGTTGATGATGTGCCCGTAGCGCGAGAACATGTCCTCCAGGTCCTGCTGACTCAGTGTCCGCGGCAGCCCGCTGATGTATAGGTTCGCATCCTTGATCATGTCAGAGCTCGGCCGTGCGAAAGAAACCTGCACGGAGGAAACGGGAAGTGTCAGGCAAACTTCACATACACCAACAAATAAAAATAGATGCATGAAATATAAACAGTTACAGACAGCTTTAAAAAAAATCCAGGAATTCTTAAAATATTTGTTTAAATATTCAATGTAGGAAAAAAAAAAAATCAAGTTCTCCAGATTTGTCACATAAAATCAACAAAAAGACAAAATGAAAGCCTCCAAACAGATCATGGGGCAGGTTTATAAAAAAGAAAAGCATCAATTCGTCAAAATAAAAACTTGACACATTGTCCCACTGAACTGAAGAAACGGGCAGATTCAGTGTCGACATGTGACGACGTCAGAAAGAAAGAAACAACATGACAGCAGATAAAAATACCTTGATCCGTCAGATTTAGGAGAGAGCGCCCTCTACTGCTCGGGGCTACTTGGAGAACATAACACATGAGTTGAAACAGAAAATCAAAGAGCACCTTTGGCACATTACCTTGATAGTTTTAGACTGTAGCCTCAGGCCATTGAGGGTACTGATAGCCCTCTCTGCATCATTAGGGTTAACAAAGTTAACAAAGCCGTAACCTAAACTGTGGCCTAGAGAAACACAAAGGAAAACAACAAAATAAAATAACAAAACTGTGTGTTACAGCTGCTATACATTCTGAGGTCAGAGGTCAAACTGAACACACATGAAATCAACATCAAGAAACCGCACAGAGCCAACTGCTTTGAAGCAGATGTGAATGATTCCTCACAGCAGCAACATCATCGTCCAGGTGCTAAGATAATGTCACCTGACCTCTGGGACAGAGGCATCGAGCTGCTGCAACATCACGTGACCTCCTTTCTTCAGTCAAAGCTGGCGAGCAAGTGTCAGAGCTTCATCCACAGTTGCGCTAATGACATTAGCATTGTTAGTATCTTCTAGCAGGAGTGGACGACCAACTCCCCGGTGATATGCTGCTCCCTACTGGTGTGTTCTTCTGCATAGACTTAGACTGCATAGAGGCGTGTCGATGTTAACATGTATGTATTTGAGGACATGACTCGCTGTGAGGAAACATTCAACCAGGAACAAAATCAGCATCTTCATACACTTATTTTAGTTTACAGACAATTTCACAGCCTGAAAAACAAAATACAAGAGGTGAAAACATGTCAAAAGTTCAAAGAGACAGACAGAAAATAAACTGTCATTCGGCAAAATTGTGTTAAAGAACCAGTCCACAATGTCAGTTAGTTCAACCACCTCACATTTGTAGGTGGTAATGAAGTTTTTCCTTAATTAGAGACTGGGGTTTAACACAGAAAACAGTAAACTTCTCCTTTGATCCCTCTGGGTTTCTGAGCTGCCTGCAGATCAATGAGCAGAAAATATTTTACATCAACATCACGATGTCCAGATTTTGAAAACATTCATAGTTTATGCCGGAGTATTTCTAAGAAAAAGAAACATTTCCTCTGCAGACCCAGAAGGTGACGAGAGGAAAATTACTGTGTTTACTGCTACAGCAGATACCTGCGAAACACTCGCACAGGCTGTGGTCAGTAAACCTGGTGTAAAAGAATAAAACACATTATCACAGCAATGTGCAAAACAAAATCACAGACATGTCCTTTAAAAACAAAAAACAAGATGCATCAGATTCCATTTATTAAAAAAAAATATATATATACCAAAGTTATACCAAAAAAAAAAAATCATCAAATAAAAGATGGTTCAGGGAAATACTGCAGAACTACTCAACAACTACCACTGATGCTACGGCGACCAATACGTCTGCAGTGACATGTCACGCAGAAACAGAAATACTGTGGAGGTTGTGAACCTGAGACGAAGACTGGTATACGTCTGCTCATCAATCCTACATGCTGCGTCTGAACTAGCTAGCCACATTAGAGCTGATGCAGTCGACTGCCTCTGCTGAACAACCATGTGTTGCCATGGCGATTCGGCATGGCAACGCGTGGCAAAACCTTCTCTATGCCTACTCATTCAGGTGAGGAGTTTAAACGCGCTATGTGATGACATCACAGTGGTGTGACTGAGGCCACTGCAGTGGTGTCACGGCAGAAATACTCAGCAGCACTGCAGTAGAACCGGGGGGGAGTTACCTGCCACTTTGTCCCTGATCAGCTTGGCAGACTCAACTTCGCCCACACTGCTGAACAGGCTGCGCAGTTCATCCTGGCTCATGCTCTGCGGCAGGTAGTTGACAATCAGATTCGTTCTGGAGTTATCGTCCTCCATCATTTGTTCACTGTAGCCGTTATCATATAGCTCCTGCAAAAACACACCAGAGACACAACTACTCAGCATAATAGACCTACTGGAAACTTCACTTCACGCGTGACTCCCCGTTGACTGTAGCAGAAGCCATGATGAATACATTCGGGTGAATGAGGATATTGGAAGAATGCGTGAAGATCTAAGGGTTAAAGGTCACCTTTCCAACAGCAGCTCCTTTGGCAGCGTGCTGCCCTTCTCTGACATCACTCTGAGAACTCTGCACCTCACACACCTGGAAAGACACAAAGTAGGAAGGTATGGTTTGTGTCCGGAATTCTGTGCAGATAGTTAACATGGAAACTATGAGTATACGTCCACTTATAGTGAATACATTGAAAACATGAAAAAAAAACAGATCTACTGGACATCAGTGTGATCAGACTGCTCCCGGTATTGCTCCATTCACCTTCAGGTACCGGATGTGTCCTCTTCTTAGCGCCATAGAAAGACTCAGGTTTCCTGCGTCTGAAAACGAACAGCAACAACTTTAACTTCACAGTAATGTCTCAACCGAATACAGCACTAATCAGGAAACAGAAGTGGCCTACCACGTTAGTCACCGCAAAGATATAATTAAAACCCTTAACGTTGTCTCTCCTTCCCTGACGCCAACATTTACATTAACTGCGGCTCGTACCATCGCGGAGGTGTGCGGCCTCTTGAAAAGCAGCCGAACACAAAAGCCGCCGACACGTATGTATGAATGAATGTTAGCACGGTTCAGGGTGAGTATGAGAATTGGGCATTAAAGGGAATTGCAAGAAATTGAACGGGCGGCAAGCGTTAGGTCACAAATCAGGCTGCACCGCCACATAATGCAGCGTGATCTTTAAGCTAACGTTAGCCGCCCGCTAGCCCGGGGGCTAAAACAAAGAGGCTAACGGCGGGAACAAATCCACAGGCAGCATTCTGTTCCTTACCTGTAAAATTGACCAGAAAGCTCTGTCACCGACAGGATGCGGTCATATGACGATCCGCTCACAAACGTTGGAGCCTTACGAAGCAAACGAACGATAAAAACAAATACCGAGAAGCAACGCAACGAGCTGTTCGACGCTCTCCGCGATGCACAATGGGAAAACTCAGGAGTGAAATATCGCGTGACTGATTGTCGACGTCATCGTCGATGGTCGAACCTACTATGCAATGCTGCCATCTAGTGGACTGGAGCTGGACCGTAAAGACAAACCTACGAATGACAATAACAGTGTTAATTTACGATAGAATGCAAAGAGCGGATGTGGAAACAGTACATGTTTAAATGACGACGAACATTTTAATCACTTTTATTTCACTTTACGCTGCGCGTGCCAGTGCCTGTGTGTGTGACGTCATGGACTGGTTCAGTTCGCGGAAGCCGCAGCCGCATGTAAACAAAACGCAGGAACGCTCCGTCAGTCAGAAAGTGATTTTCAGTGTTGAAGGGGATCTGGTGCTCTTTGTCTGTGTGATGGAGGTCCGCTCGAACTGAACCGCAACCGCCAACATGTCTATGGAAGATCCGTTCTTCGTCGTCAAAGGGTCAGGGCTGTTCACACGAAGCTAATGCTAATGGTGTTAGCCTGCGGGGCGACGAGGTCTCAATGCTGATAGTCGCATTGCTGATAGTACACACAGAGGCAGTGTGTGTTTGTTTGTGAGTGTGTATAAAATGACTGATTGCTTGGTTGCTAATCGTAGTGCAAAAAGTCGCTACCATTATCTGAGGTGGTTATCCTGATAGCATGTTGCTGTGTTGTTAGCACATAGATCCGAACGCGCAGTGACTAGAGGATGTCTGTGTTTACAGGATGGTTAACTGACACATGAAAGAGACTTGTTGGAATGATTTATTTTGTCACCCAACAATATTTCGGAAAACGAAACAAAATTATAATTAACTTTTTATTTAATTATTATTCTCCAACTCACCTCGCTAAAAAACTGATGTGCGCATATTTTTGCTGCTCCTCTTGTATTATATAAATCATTTCATTAATTTCAGTGAGGTGCAGAAAGCCGTGAACGCGGCTCAGAGCCTCCATCAGAGATGGAGCGAGCTGCTACAGGATGGGGCTGGAGCCTCAAAGGAGGAAATGGACTGGACGACCAATGAGCTGAGGAACAGCTTGCGCTCCATTGAGTGGGACCTGGAGGACCTGGATGAGACCATCAATATCCTTCAACACCAACACAGAGACGATTGTCGTCGCCTGACCAAGTGCATCTTCTTGTAGTTTGAACATATGTGGGTGTTTCTTAACTGTCTGTGAACGCATCGTTGAGTCCAACCCCAAGAAGTTCAACCTGGACGCAGCAGAGCTGTCCAAGAGAAAGGCCTTCATCACCAGCACAAGACACACAGTGAAGGTGCACGTCATTTCAGAAACAGACGGTTTAAGACCAAACAGATTGACTGAACCTCAGCGAACAATAGCTGACCTGTGTTTGCGTTTCAGGAAATGAAAGAGCAGATGTCGAGTCCAGCCGCTGCATCTGTCGACAGAAAGAACAAACAGGTAACTGTGAGCTGGTGATGGTTGATGGACATTTTGAGAGCTCCTCAGATGACTCACGGTAGATCCCTGTGGGTCCACATGGTGCTAATATTGGAGATGTGTGTTTGTGCTGACTTCCAGGCTCTGCTCGGTGATCGTGGAGCTCAGGGTCCCATCTGGCAGCCTAGTCCAGACAAATACACCCGCCTGGACTGCCAGCTGCAGAACGCAAACTCTCAGTTTATCGAGGAGCAGCAGGTTCAGCAGCAGGTACAAGGACACACACCACAGATACGCAGAGTAGAACGTTAGCCATCAGTAACCTGGAGTGTTGGTATCAAACAGCTGATCACAGAGCAGCAGGACGAGCAGCTGGAGCTGGTGTCGGGAACAATTGGCGTCCTGAAGAACATGTCGGAGAGGATCGGCATGGAGCTGGATGAACAAGCTGTGTAAGAAGCTCATCAGAAGATGCTGAGAGACAAAGTGTTTGTCAGATTCTTTGTGACCCCGAGATGTCGTTTTTTTTGCAGGATGCTGGACGACTTCACCCACGAGGTGGACAACACTCAGTCCAGGCTGGACAACGTCATGAAGAAATTGGCTAAAGTGTCCCACATGACAAGCGGTAAGCTGCCTGGCGACAGGAGACATCACGGCCCACGAGACCACTGAAAGGAAAATCGGTGACTTTAGTTCAGTTCGAATTTGTTCCAGCTGATTAACGTTGTGGTATGTGTCTCTGCAGACCGCAGGCAGTGGTGCGCTATCGGAGTGTTGCTCGCCATCCTGTTTGTCATAATCCTTCTCCTCATCATCCTCTGATCGCTGCATCCTGGAAGCGCAGGTGGTCCTCCTGAAGGAGTCCTCCTGGACTCTGCTGCATTTCCACGAACTTTAACTCGACTCGGCTGATTTGGAATGAGTTCTACTGGACTTTCCCTGACACGACTGGATCCTGCTGAACTTTCTTCTTTCCTGCTGAGAGGAACCGAGAAGGAACTTTGGTTCTTTTAGTGTTTGACTGTTGAATCACGCAGGGGTCAAAGGTCAATCAGGGTCAAACGATGATGTGTTGCTGTTGTGTTTTATTTTAAAGGGCTGAGGAAAAAAAACACACCTTAACCAACATGTAGATTCCCTCTACTTGAACCATCTGAACCTGCCAGAAGTAACAATCCGGTTTGATGTTTCAGCTTCAGTTTTGCTCCTGAAGCTCAGTTTAGCTCTTTGGCTGCTTGATACAACTTTCCAGACTGAAGCTTGACAACAGTTATTCAGAAGAAAACACACTATACTTAAAAACACTAAACCATTAAGTTCCTGTTTACATGTTTTTACTGACTCAATGCGACTGAATCTCACTGCTGCTGCCCCCACCCCCCTGAAGCAACTTTACCTTCCATTTTTTGACCACTTCATTTTGTTTCATTTTTTTTCTCTGAATTCTGAAAGTGTGATTTATTACTCGTTAATGTTAATATTCATGGAAACTTCCTGCCATTTTTCACATTAAGAGTCTTTTTCCTGTGAACATCTGAAAGACTTTTACTGTGGGAAGCAACAGGAGGTGGAGTGGTTTGTGCGTGAATTCATTGGTGGACAGTCGCCATTCATCTTATGATTGTTTACGGTACAAAAGGCAGCGATGGCACCTGAAGAAATGTTCAAACTCCTGCAAAGGATACTGAGGGTGATCGACACTCTACGTCACTGGTGGACAACGGACATAGAACCACCGAAGTCCATCCAGTGTCTCAGTTCAGACAAATACACTCCCTGGTAAATGCAGATATTCTGTTATTTTAAAATGTCCATCCACATTTCCCCTCAGGTCTGACATCAGACCATTACAGGCTCAACGGTTACTGTTACTGATACCACTTGTTTTATCGGCTGCAACTGAATAAAAACTATTATTGATCGCTGAATGGTGTGTGTGTGTGTGTGTGTGTACTTATTGAACTGTTGTTTACCGGCCGTGAACAACAGTTGAGTCTGATGGAACCTGATAATTTAAGAGTGAGAAAAAAGAGAACAGACATGAAGTTTCAATTTAATGATATAAAATAACATTTAAATAATGTGAATTGTATAAAAATACAACATGGGTTTCTTGAAATCCAAATGAATTCTCATTTGTCCTCAGACGATGAAACATCTACATGTCGGTGCGTGTTTGGCTGATGAGGCTCAGGTCTGTGAGATGGAACTGAGCGGTTACTGCAGCGGACAGTGACTCAGGCCTTCGTGTTGGTGGTTACTGCGGCAGGCGTAGCTAATTTGAAAATGTGTTAGCAGGTTTCCAGGCAGTTGTAGCCAGCTTCATGAGCAGTTACTCAGACAGGTGTAGATGTTAATGGTTACTCAGGTAGTCAGAGCTAGTTCCAGAAGCTGTTAGCAGTTACTGTGGCAGGTGATGTTAACTTCAGTCGGTGTTAGTGGTTACTCAGGCACTAGCACTACTACTACTTTGGCTTCCAGTGTCGGAGAACCTGAACAGTGGTAGAAGTGTTCTGGGTCAACAGTTTGGTCACCTGGTCCAGGCTGAGGCAGGAAATGTTCTCTCCGTTCACCTGCAGGATCTCATCTCCAACTGCCAGCAAACCCGCATACAATTTCTCAGTGCGCTCATCCAGCATGTCGTCCACGTACACACCTGTAAAGGACATGTTCATTGGTCCCCACAGTCCGTGGAAGGTGCTGTGGTGTGTTGGGTACCTGAGTCACGACGTCCTCCCCCTCGGCTGATGATGAAGCCATAGTTTTCACCCTGTGGCCGGCTGAGTTCTAACAGAAACGTCCCGTCGGAACAAACCTGAAGAACCCGACCGACTGAACGCAGAGCGCTGGGACGTCCCACATCGTCGACACTGAGACATCTCTGGAGGACGCTGGGGGACAGACCAGACTGAGCTGTGATTGGCTGTTCATATTGGACATTTCAAGAAAGAGAGAAATGTTTGTTACCAATGAGCAGCTGGTCTGTAGTCAGCTGAGCGGTCGGTCTTCTTCTTCTTCTGCTGCTCGGACCCAAAACTCTCAACAAACGACTTGCTCAAATGTAGGAAGGGTGACTCCTGCTGGACAAAGAGGAAAGGACATGTTCCAAAAGTCAGAAAAACACAAACATTAGCATCATGTTGCTACGAGGGTGTTAGCATGGTTAGCAGAGGTTTAACTGGTCCTCACCACACTGAGCGATCGAACTGACAGGGATCTCTTTGGAGGGGTGTTCACCGGGATCGGTTGGGCAGGGTCAGAAGCAGTAGGGCAGGAGCGGGACGTGAAGCGGTCCAGACTGCTGGTTCTCGTCCGGCTCAGCGTCACAGCGGACAAGAGACGACGCAGAGACACTCGAGAGGGTTCATCTCTCCTGACGAAGCTGCAGGAAATGTTTGGTTGTTCAATCCCCTAAGTCATCAGCTGATGATGAACACATGAACGCCCGTTTGTTCTTCACTCACAGTTTAGGAGGTGTGTCACTGTCCCTATGGCACTCAGCTCCCATTGGCTGTCGGACCGAGTCGGAGGGAGGAGGGGTTGGATCATCTGATGGGAGGAACAACGGTCGATTTTAGAGATGCCGGCACACATACACGTAACACCTTCATGAAACACGTCAGGTCTCTTTCAGTCGTCTCACCTGTTTCTGGGCTGGACGAGTTTGGGCTCCTCAGATCCAAACTGGACGTCTTCCCCGTTGTGGGCTCCTGCTCTGTCTCCGCCCTCCTGCCATTGAGCTTCAGAATCGGCGTGGTCAGCTGGTTGAGGGCGTAGGGGTTGACGGGGGGTTCTGTGGTGGTTGTGGCACCCCGAGTTCCATTTAGTTCCAGCTGATTGGTCCTCCTCACCAGCATGCTGGATGTCTCTGTAGCAACGTCAGTGGGTGTGACCACGCCGATGTACGTCTCTTTGATGGTCTCTGTCCTTAGTCGGCAGCGGCTGCGCCCTCGGTTTTCAACAACAGGCGGTGTTGGCTGGAGAATGCGGTGGTTCACTCCTGACTCTGTCCCACAGGAGCTGCACTGACCCGCCCTCACGCCTCTTTGCTGCTGCCCGTTGGCACCTGGACGCCCTGCCCCTGTCCTGACGTAGAGCGTTACGTCTGGTTTGCAGCTCAGGACACGAAGAAGCTGCTGCTGCTGCCCGGCGCGTCTCCTCTGCAGCTGCCGCTCCAGGTAACGAGACTCGGCCTCCTTCTCGGTCTCATCCTCGAATCGCAGGCGTCGAGGGGGAGACACTGCAGGATGTCGCAGCGGGAAGCTGACAGCTGATTTGCTGCTGGGGGAATCAGTCAGGTGACCTGACAGCGAGGACAGGCCCTCTGACCTCACCGGGAACACAGGATGCAGCCGGACCCCGGACCTGTGGACACACAGTGTGAAGATACAGTATCATCTATGTGTATGTGTGTGTGTGTGTGTGTGTGTTGGGAGGTTGTACTGAAATTGTCACTGAACGACATCAAATCCTCATTGCTTCTGACCCACATGAAATCATAACACACATTCTCTCACAGCATTCACACAACCTCTCACTAGTTCGCTCACACTGTGTGTGTGTGTGTGTGTACTCACACCAAGTGTGTGTCGGGGGTCAGCAGGTTGTGGTCGGCTCTCAGAGGAACGCAGCGCCGCTTCATATGAGCTCTGTCCTCACACTGCTGCTGCAGCAACAACGCTGACACAGAGTCTGACCACACGCATACACGCGTACACACACATACAGTGTGGGGGAGGGGAGGGGAGGCGATGATGACACCAGCGTGTCTGATTGGTCGGTATGACAGAAAGAAGGATTAAACAAAGCAGCTCATCAGGACTGATTAACCTGATGAGATCTGATGCAGACTGTTTACATCAGATGTGTGTGTGTGTGTGTGTGTGTGTGTGTGTGTGTGTGTTGATTCTTCTGTTATATTTAATCAGCTCTTCTATAAAAGCAAACAGAGCTTATGAGGTGTGAAATACAGTTGAACTCCTGGACCGTGGTGGTGATGTAGTGAAGCTGTAGTAGTAGTATGACTGCATGGAGAAAACATGTCCTTGGCTCCAGAAATCAGACAGAGGCTGTGAGAACGCAGCTGATACAGGACGATGAGTTCTCCAAGCTAAGGCTCTCTCCACACAAGTCCTCTGTGACAGAACTGGAGGGTTTAGAAGGTCGCTGGCTGAGATGATGACATCATCCACCGCTTGTACAGTCACTTTTACAGGTTTTTACCATGTGCTTGTATGTCAGTTTAAAACACATACTTTCACCAAATCATGTAAAAAATATTTTTTTAAAGTTAATTTCACCAACCAAAATACTGTTTTTTAGTGTATTCCACTGAAATACTGTCAATTTATTGCAAAGTTTGATTGTTGTATATCTGAACCAAGTATGTGTATTTGTAAAACTCTGTCCAAAAATGTTTGTGTAATATTAATATTCACCGCTTTATTTTCCATTTCACTTATTACACAATGACAATTACTGTTTTGCTGGGTTAAATCAAGGGCCTGCATTACAAAGCAGAACTTTGTTTTAGCATGCTACGTTCAGGGTTAACCCTGGGTTTTTTGTAACATGAAGCCGGATTTTTTTTTAAATCAAGAACTATTTCCAAGGTAATTTCATCCGAACGACGATCCTGCTCCAGAGGATGGTCACTGCCAGGATTGAATCAGATCCTGTTCACAGCACCACCCACTGGCCAATCACATGTCCGGAAAAACAATGACCCCGCCCATTCCTCCACGTAGGACAAGTGGTGAGGAGAGAGTTACGGAGAGAATCTTCCGGGACCGATCTGACCGTTAGATTTCCCGGATGATCATTGATATGAGAAGTACCGCTTCTCACGCCTTTCACTGTTCACCTACTAGAAGCTGGATATCAAGATCCAGCTTGGTAGTGACAGACAAATTGTAACAACGTTGTCAACGTCAACTTTCATCAAGAATCAGTAACTCCCATTGCTTTTTACAGTTGATCAGGGGAGAGCGCGAACGCAGTCCCCCACTACCAGAAATTATGCAGTCGAGATTCCAACATTTGTGGAATTCGCAGGGGTCAGCACCGCCGAAGTGCAATGGCGAAGCCTCACCCTGGGTGAACCACCTACTTGATCATGGTATCTCCCCTGCCAGGTAAGTATGAGTTGAACACGTTTCTCACGCACATCTTATCCACACACACAACACTTACACTGACGGTGCGCAAAATTGTACGTCACCAAACCGGAGACTACAAGACACTGTGGGGACTCAGGAGTGACAATTGACAAGTGACAATTTGGTTTTCTGACTGAAAATGCAGTTTCGACATGTAATTCATGAGTTCTGTTCATGAAACCAGCTCATTTCCCGTCGTGCAACGCTGCATTCAAACACACCAGTGACGATCGTTTGATCAGCTGTCGCTTAGCTCCTGAAAATAAGACAAAACATGAGCAGTTTGAACAAACCACAGCCTGACCCGACTGGAACCAAACGTTTGATTTGTATTTAAATTCAAACTCAAATTTAAATTCAAAGAAAAATACAACGTCAAGTTTCGTTTTTCACTTGCCGCCATGTTAACAACCACTTCCTGCTTACACATTTGTCTGCTAGGCAGACTCGACCCGACTCAGAAACGTCACAAAAATATATGATCAAACTCACGCCAAGACAACTATTTCATCTAATTTGTATCGTCAACCAAGAGAGGAATAGGTCACATGTTTAATCGTCCAACCTTTGACTAATTCAGTGCGGAAAACAGAAGAGGGAAACTCTTCGACACAGGTAACAGGCACGTAAACTACTGCCCCCCAGTGGTCTGTGCGGAATAACACAATTGGTGAAGTGAACTTCACCGAAGCGGCATTAGGTTTAAGTAAGCGTATTTGTATTGAGATCTGATTATATTCACATGTTTAGGGGGGTGCACCGTTCCTGGAGGTACTGCAATACCAGGTCGATGCGTGGAGTGGATGGAGCAAGCCCCTATTCCATCTCCCTGTTCCAAAAATCAATTTAATATATGGTCCCCGGATAGG
>CAAKHB010007821.1:90058-101022 GCA_901007665.1 Aeoliscus strigatus
TTGAGATCTGATTATATTCACATGTTTAGGGGGGTGCACCGTTCCTGGAGATACTGCAATACCAGGTCGATGCGTGGAGTGGATGGAGCAAGCCCCTATTCCATCTCCCTGTTCCAAAAATCAATTTAATATATGGTCCCCGGATAGGGGACGTATCAGATATTAAACTGATAAGAACAGATACTACACTTGATCTTAGCCAAAAGGCCGAGAAGCGATGCATCAATAATGTCCAAGAGGTGGAGTCACCCTGAGGGGAGTCAGTGTCAGTGACGGTGGTGATGCACAGAACGTCCCCACACATAGAACATACGAGAAAGGGACACACGGACAGTGGGTAGTTACGCAAACCGAGGGTTAAATGTTATATGTGCGCTTTATGTGGTTAATACGAAGTGACCTCAAATGCAAATAACGCCCACTTCCTGTTCACGTGGTGCAATTACGTCCAATAGGCAAGCAGGGACAAAGAAATGCGATTTAAAGCCGGACCACAGCTATTGTTAAATCAGCGATGGACGCTGTTTCGAGTGCTCGTTTTCGTTCCACATAAGAATATATTCAGCGTTCTCTCACTCATCCGGCTCTCGGTCAGAGAGAGCTCTGTCTCCTGTGAGACAAACACCGCTAGAGCCACAGCGACCTCCAGTGGCGATAAGCATCACTGCATTACGTAAACTCACTTTACACATGGTAGTTTTGTTTCAAAGTGACACCCCCGGCACTGAACTGCTGTCCGAAAAATACCATGCCGCTCTTCTAGTTGTGTTGTTAACATTGTAACCAACAAAGAAAAAAAAACGGCGCTCCGCTGCACCGTTCAATTCTGCCAGTTAGCCAAATACATAAAGCTACAAAACAAACAAAATGTGACTGAGCAACAGCTAAGCTAAGGACACTGCAAAGAAGCGTGTCACATTCACTCGTCGCTACTAAATTATCGTCACAGAGAATACACAAAGTCTTTTTTTCCGTTTGTTTTTTTGGGCGAGCATGCGAAGCTCGTCAAGGAGACAGGAAACTTACAGAGAGAAGCGAGGAGTCCCGGAGCGAAACTGTGTTCATCGCTGCGACACCGAGCGTGATCTTGACCTAGCGCGGAACTCCGGAAGTGTTAACCCACGTTTAACAAACGATCGTTTTTGATTCTGCAAGGCCTTTTATTTTCGTATGCTATATCCATGCATTCTTTACTTTAAAATTATAATTTTGTCATAATGATAACACACCCAGATATATGGAGGACCAAGTCATGTTCAGCTTCTCTTCACTCTAAAACAGCTTCACTTCAACAATCATACAGCCCATAATACTATATCATATCTACTTTAATATCTGAGCCAAACATTTTATGACCATTATTTCCCACCGCAGACATTCAGATCAGCGATTAGGATACATACACATTGTACTTTAATATAACTTTGGTAGTTCTCTTTAGCCCTGGCTAATATGGCCGCGTTCAACTCAGAAGGACACACCTTTCTGTGTCAATGCGTGGGAAACTTCATACCTGGATTTTATCGTTTCAATTATGTCCATCTACAACACACTACATTACCCATAGTGCACCGGGCAACGCAAGATGACGTTAGAGAGCTGCGCCAGAGGCACGCGCCAGCTTCCCGCGGGTGGTGCTGTGTTGTTGTGAGCGTCCATCATGGCGGCTCCTCTAGAGGTGGTGCTGAGCTGTGACTCCGGCTCGCAGCTGTGGAACTGCACCGTGTTCGACCTGCACAGCGGCTCCTCGCTGCTGTCCTACCGCGGTGGCAACAGCTCCGCCCGGACACTGGGCGTCCTCAACGGAGAGTTCCTGCTGGCAGCCCAGCTGGGCAAGAACTTCATCAACGTGTGGGAGATCCAGAGGAAGGTACCAGAGGAGAAAACATCAGAATATTCAAAAGAAATCTTCACATGAGAAGAACTGGGAACATCTTATGTAATATCTAAGATCAAATAGACCAATCCATAGAATATACTGTTTGTTATTCTTATCATTTGTTTTTCCTAATTAATTGGTAATATACATAAGAAAAAGATTGTAGCTCACACTCAAGATCAGTGAGTGGCACCAGAAACACATGCCTATAAAACAGAAGTAGAATAAGAAGACAATGATACTGGACACATCTGACAAAGTCTGAAGATTACTTCAATCAAACCTGACAGAACCCTGTTCAGAAAAGGGGTTGTTTTTGATCCAAACACAAATCCACATTAAATCCCAGACCAAGCACCAGAACTGGAAACAGGACAAGATTCCAGTCCAATCATCTCCAACTAACTCCAGTGTAATTGACCATCTTCGGGGAAACTGAAGGTTTCTGCTTCTGTTCTTCTTCCAGGACCAGCTGCAGCAGAAGATCGTGTGTCCAGGTGTGGTGACCAGCCTGAGCACCTCACCTGACGGGCTCTTCCTGGCAGCAGGTGTGGTTGAGGCCGTTTATTTGTGGGAGGTGAGACACTATGTTCACTCACGTTCTCCTCGACCAGAACTGATCGAACGCGTTTGCGCGCTCTCTCTCTCCCCCTCTCTTCTGCTTTGTGATTGGTCAGGTGTCATCTGGGAAGCTGCTGTCCGTCCTCAGCCGCCACTACCAGGATGTCACCTGTCTGAAGTTCACAGATGACAGCAGCCATTTTGTCTCCGGAGGGAAGGACAACCTGGCGCTGGTGTGGAGTCTCAGCAGGTCTGCTTGGCCTCAGCCATCACCTGCAGGCGACAGAGATGGAATACTAAACCCCTTTATAACTGTTGAACATTTGTTTGTGTGCTGCAGTGTCATCCAGCTGGATTCAAACCACACCCCAGAGCCACGTCACATCCTGTCCCGTCACTCTCTGCCAATCACAGACCTGCACTGCGGCCTGATGGGTGCTCAGGCCCGAGTCGCCACCGCATCTTTGGACCAAACCGTGAAGGTAGAACACCGGTGGTGAAGGTCTGTGAGTGATTAGAGGCACTGCTGATCACATCGGTTCGACTGGCGTTAAAACAGTCTGTGTGTGCTGATAAACACAGTGAGGAAACTTTTATCTGATCAACAAGCAAATATTTATCGTTTGTCTTCTGTTTCGACTTTCACTCCTCTGAGTGATCTGCTGGTTGTTCATCGCATCCAGTGCCTCTTGCTGGTGGAGCATATAATTCACTTCTCTGTTCTCCACACTGATGCGGATGTTGCGAACGAGAGGCTGTCACATACAGTTACACGTACTGAACCTCCAGTTTGAATAGGTGCAAATGAAGGTGCGTGTGATGTCGCTCCAGCGCATGAAGGCCCTGGCGCTGATGAACGAGGTCATTACAAGCGGCAACGCATTTGGGAGGTCACTCGCTGCCGAATCCGGTTTTCTACTTGCCACTTGTGTGGTTGTGTTTTGGAAGCTGTTGTTAACCACGAACCCACTGTAGCTGCTGTGACACATTTGCAGCTGTCGATGGTGTGGCGATGCTGCGATGTGATTGGTCGAATCCAGCTGCAGAATCACGATCGGTGTGATGTCATTGGTCGGCACTGACCTGTGTGATTAATCTCAGATGCGTTTTCAATTCGGATAAAACGGCTGAGTCATAAATCAGCGCGGGCCGAGTCAACATAATGGATGTTTGACAATGTTGAACACGAGCCCAGGCGGCACCGCCACAGCATTAAACGAGCGACTGACCCCATTTAACAGACTTAAGTGGGGTCTGGAATGGAAAATGCTGAGGTCAAAGGTCAGCGGGCCATAAAAACACGCCTCTCCTCTGCTTGGTCAGAACAAAACTTTACATGGAGAGAGAACAGGAAGTGTGTCATTGTTGTGTGTCCATGTCCCCGTCCAGCTGTGGGAGTTGTCCTCAGGGGAGCTGTTGCTGTCCGTCCTCTTCGACGTGGAGATCATGTCCGTGACCTTGGACCCTTGCGAGTACTTCCTGTTCTGTGGCGGCAGCGACGGCAACATTTTTCAGGTGTCTCTGTGCAGCCAGGTGAGTCGACATGTCTCCATTTGTGTGTGTGTGTGAGATGCGACAGTGTCAGATGTAATTGCGTATGTGAGGGCGAATTGTCTCATTGTTCTTTTCTTCTTACACCGACTCTGTTTGTACTCAGCAGCTTTGCATTTTAAAACTCTTTGGTTCAGCGAGTTAATCCTCTGAACACACACACACACACACACACACAGACAGACAGACACACACACAGCTGGCAGAACTTTCCTCTGAAAGCACAGTGAACCACATGAGAGCCAGGAGACTTAACCAGGGCAGTCTCAGATGAACGAGCAGCTGATAGTCACTCTAAACCTCAGAGACCTTCTGGAGCCGGTGGACTGACTCACAAACACGCACACTCGTCCCGGTCGGCCGATCCTCACTGCTCTGTGATTGGCTGGTGTGTGATCGATGGCAGCAGCAGGTCGGACGAGATGAAGGAGCTGGAGGCTGACGTGGCTCAGAGGTTTTAACGTCTGTGTCTCCTGCAGAGTCTCAGCCGCGATAAGTCCTTCCAGTCGGACAGTGAGGGGAACCAGGTGTTCAAAGGACACAGGTGAGCCGGGTCTGTCCCTGAGTCTTTAAGTCTCTGAGTCTATGAGTCTGAGTGTGTGACTCTTTGAGTCATACACACTGGCAGAACTGAAGAGGTTTCTCGGACGAGTGGCGAAACATCTTCAAGCAAACTACAAGTCCCGTTGCCTACAAATTAACCCAGCAAGATACCGCGATCTGGATGACCAGAGAACCTTCACAGACATGACTCTTTGAGTCTTTTGGTCTCTGAGTCTGTGAGTCCGAGTCTCCTCTCTGTCTCCTCAGGAGTCTGGTGACGTGTCTGTCGGTCTCCATGGATGGAACCCTCCTTCTCTCAGGTTCCCATGACGAGACAGTTCGTCTGTGGGACGTCCAGAGCAAACAGAGCCTCCGCTGCCTCAACCACAAGGGTAAGCCCCCGCCCCTTCTCAATAAAAGCCTGATTGTCCATTGACATGCTCGGATTGGTTGCTGGTGTTTGTCACATGTGACACATGTGTTGCTGTGAATCATCATCACGTCCGCCATGTTCAATGAACACCAGCATCAGGCCACTGAGCTGATTTCCACCTCATTCTCTGTCCCGTTTCACTGTTCTATGCCGACATGAGCTTGGACGTTCTTTGCTGTGAAGGTGAACCGATTCCTATTCTGCTGCTTTATTAATGAGGAGCGTTCACTCCGCGCTCTCATTCACGAGATGTGTTCCCGTGATGACTGACAGGAACACGAAGAAGAAGAAACACCCGCCGCCGGCATGAGTGGCACTTTGTAATTAACCAAATCCTCTGACGGCATTCTCACTTCAAACGGGCTGTCGGGAGGCAATAATCCTCCTCCGGCTGGACGGATGGAGCCCTGGTCTCTCTCTCACACACACACACACACACACACACACTCTGGCATTCCTCACGCCGCTGCTGCGACTGAATTGTGTGGAGACAAACCCACCCTGGCGGCGGCGCATCAAACGGATTCTCCCCGGACCAAGAAGATCCAGCTGCTTGTTGACGAACCTCCACATTTGTTATTTTATTCTGATCGTCATTTAAAATCACACGCCGATCAGCTGCTCCAAGTTAAACCTCTTAGCACGGAACCTGCTCCTCCACCGTCATATCAAACCAGACGTCGATCTTGGAATCAGTAAACGAATAACAGTAATAACACGCTAACAGTAAAGCGTGTTATCTGTCGTCGTTTGTCGCTCTGATCCGTGAACTCAATCGACAGCAGACTAGATGAGAGATTTCAGCCTGATGTGATTTGATCTCCACTTGGGGGGGGGGTAAGAAGTGGTTCTGTGTTCTGGTTCGGTTGTCATTGCCATTAGGCAGATGAGGAGATGGAAGGTCCACGTTTGTCAGACGCGTGACTCTTTCATGACTTTGTCTTCATTTCCGGTTTCTGATTGGAGCCGTTATCGTTTGTTCTCACCTGAGCGTCTTTCAGACGCTCGTACCTCACGCCAGAGCCAGAAACTGCAGAGGTCTTCCCCAACAGGAGACTCTGGAGGAAGATGAGGAGAGGGATGGACAACTTGTTAACTGTGGATCAAAGCGCTGCAACGATTCAACTAAGCGGCAACAATTCTTACTGACAATATTTGTCTTCTTTATAATCGAAATGTCTAATTCTTAGTCATAAAACCTCTTGTTTTTGGACATTTTTCACTTGTTTCAAGCAAACTGTCACTTTTTTTATTACAAGCAAATACATCTTGTTCCACTGGCAGAGATCATATTGCTTATTTACTCTTTCACACTGATGTGAACTTTGACCAGTGATGTTTTATTTAACAAGATTAAAATCAAGATTAGAAAGAGACAAATATTCTTAGTAAGTTTGGGGTTTTTGCAGTGACTTCAAATGAACTCTTCAGACTCCAGATGTGTGCCTCTGTGTGTCTTCTAAATATCTGCAGTGCTGGCAGAACCTCCTTTCCGATGATTTGTCGCTGCCTCCCAGGAGAACTGGACCCTCAGTTTAAATCCTGGCAGTCAGAGCCAAAACACTTGATCAGTATTCTGTGAAGAAGTTGGAGATAACGGTTTCCTTTCTGTTACAACAAGTAGGAAGAAAGAAAGAAACATACCCGTCGACTCTCCATTCCAAACCTGTCCGAACTCAGCCGCAGCCAGTGTTGATTCATGAGCTGCGAGTGTGAAGCACGTCCAGAATATTTTAACGTGTTAACATTAAACAACCGTAAATCCTCAAAACGCTAAGGAGGAAGAAATGCTCAAGTTTTCTTCAGTTTCAGTTTGAGTGGAACTCGCACAGTCCCCCAATCAACACGTAAGAACGTCAAGTCTCCTTCCAGAAGATGTAATCTTTGACCAAAGTGTGAGAGCAATCGACCGGCGGCATTGACGTCTGCAGACAGAGCGTGAATGGAAGTGGCCGCACTGATCGGTGGAGGATTCGCGTCACTTGTGTCCTTTCATGACCGATGGTGACGTTTGACCTTTGACCTGCACAGTGGAATGCTTCATTAGGCAGCATGTCAGATCGTGGAACGGGAGGGGGTCGGCCCAGCGGACCCGTCAGATGGGCTTTGAGCCCTACGACGAGCCGAGCACGGAGCAGTTTGTGCTGCCGCGGATTGAAGGTCACTGCTCTCTGAGCTCCAGTAAATCGACGCCCACACGTGTTTCCTCTTGGTGATCCGCAGATTTTCTTGGCGTGAAATGAGTTTGGCAGTGTGTCAACACACCGGCTGATTACTGAATGAAGCGACGGCGGATCGGCTGGTTGGAGGAGAGACGGAAGCTCTCTGCTGTCAGACGCTGATCCATATTGACCGATCAGCCGTCGATGACCTGACGTCCCTGATGTGGTGCCTCTGTCCTCCTGGAATCACAAACACTCACTTCCCTCTGAACCAGTTTGGACTTTAGTTTGACTTCTGCTGGCGATCAATAATTGATCGTGTCTGAATTATTGACTGTGTCCCTCAGACACCGCCTGTCACGAGTAATAATTTAGGATGAAATGGTTAAAGTTCAGGGATGAAGGGTCCTTGGAGTTTTTACACTGATTATTGTCATGGTGACACAGGAACTAAAGTATTAAAGTACTAATGTTCTGATGACATCATCAAACAATCTGTCATCTGCCAAATGTCTGAGCCAGAGTCTCCTGTAAAACACAATATATCTTCTGCGTCAAACCAACGATGTACTTACAGTGAATGGGTCAGCGTCGCCGCCTTATCTACGGCGTAACCTGATGTTACCTCTCCAGGAACGTGCCTTCCTGCTGTAGCTACGTGTTGCAGCTTCGTGGACCTCCACAGACGACTGATTAACGACTGTTGGAGTTGCTGCAGTAACATGATCCGCTCGCTTTGTCACTGTTGTTTGAGGGAATCAGGAAACACACTGATAAACGATAAACATGGCAACAAGACAGCGCGTCAGTACAACGCAGAAGCATAAATTGGGCTAAAGTGAAGATCATAGGAGTGGGCGGGGCCAAGATGGATGGCTGGTGATGCACTTTGCGCTGTAGCCTATAGCAGGTTTGTACCTGTGAAGGGTGCCATGGTGTGTTTGAGGGTGGAAGTGAAGAAGTCTGTGACACACACACACACACTTCACAGTACCTGTGCCTGTTCCCAGGTCCGGTGACGAACGCGTTCATCATGGTGGCTCCAGCCAACATGTTCCTGCCTGACAGTCGCCCCACCGTCCCTCTACCACGCTTCAGCCGACACCTCCACACCGCAGAGGGCGACGTGGGAGAATCAGGAAATGCCTCGGTGCGGCTCGGACTCTTCACACAGGTGAGGCGCCACCCCAATGAACCCACCTAGGGCGGGACAGTGGAGTTTTATTCTGACGGAGTGTGTGTTGTCAGGAGGAGGAGGAGACGTACCTGCAGAAAGCTGATAGGCTGAATGCTCTGATGAACGCCGTGACGGACAAGGTGAGGGGGGGCGGGGCTTCATCAGGTTCATCCAGCATGTGCATGACAACTGCAAGAAATTTGAGGAGGCGATATAAATTAGTCAGAGGTCAAAGGTCATAGATGGTCACTAAATGTCAGATAGAAATGTCGGCTTGAGCCTGAAGCGACCTTCTGCTGCAGGAGCAAACGCTGAGTCAGCACGTTTGTCGTCAGCGGTCAGACAGGAAGTGGAAGCTCAGTCACTGACTTGCGTTTGCTTGTGTCCTTCAGTCAGTGTTTGGAGACGGCGAGAACACAAAGGTTCGAGTTGCAGAGCTGGAAGAAGAAGTTCAGACGCTGAAGAAAGTCAACAAAAGTCTGTACGACTTCTCCAACCAGCTGCTGAGCAAAACCACATAAACACACAAACACACACACACACAGACACACACTGCAAAAACTAAATTTTACCAAGAATATTTTTCTTATTTCTCATCTAAATTTAGTCATAAAATTCAAGTGTTCACAAATGAGCAGAAAAATATGCCAGTAGGGGAGGGAACAAAACAGATTTGTGTACTGTTTTTTGTGCAAATGTGCTTGAAACGAGTGAAGATTATTACTTACATTTTCAGGTGATGTCTTTCAGATGTGTCTTATGTGTCAAAAGATTTTGTGGGTAGAAATGAGACATTCTGATTACAAAAAAGACATATTCTAAGTAAGATTTGGATTTTTTTGCCGTGCACAGTAGAGTGTACGCACGCACACCACCAAACTGCTTCTTTTTACATAATAAAAGTGTTTTGTTTTTTTTAAAGAACTTAGTCTGCAGTTTTTATATTCCATGTCAGTCACCATCTGATCGGAAATCCTTGAAACTCCAAATATTTTGTCCTCATATACAGTACGTAAACTTTCAGACTGTCTGCAGATTTCATATGAAAAAAGACACGTATTTCCTGTCAGGCTGTGTGTGTTTGTGTGTCAATGACAAGTCAAGAGCATCAAACCTCTGAAGAACAACAACGTAAAAGTCGGTAAATGAGTTCATTCACTTTATCTGTATTCTCACACCGACCTGCGAACGTCTGCTTCCAAACACTGACACGTTCACTCAGGTGTGAGCTCACAGATGTATTTATCTTACGGGACCTTTCACGTCAGTTTGAACGTTATTTAGAATCAATGAGAAGAACCAGGATGTTCTCCATTCCACGCACACCACAAATGTTTACACCCGAAACCAAACGCTACTGATGGACAGACAGACAGACAGACAGACAGTCTGGATGGATCACACTGACTTCACCATGTCTTCCTCTGGAGCCCGTTGCCATGGATTGAGGAGGTTCTAAGGAGGTCAGCAGCTCGATCAGAAAACATGGCGAGCAGAAGTTCTTCTACGGAACGTTTGTAATTCTTTGTGGCAGCTGCGTTTGTTCGACAGAGAACAAATAGAACGCTGAAGAGAGGGGGAGAGAGAAAGAGCGCCTCCTCTCAACAGCAGTCAGAGTTCTGCCATCAACAGCAGCAGGAGCAGCATCAGTCTCTGCCTAGCTGGAGGAGGAGGAGAAGCAGGAGCAACAGTAGCATCAGTCTCCTCCCAGCAGGAGGAGCAGCATCAGTCTCCTCCTAGCTGGAGCCAGTCATCCAGCAGCAGGAGGAGGAGGAGCAGGTCTCCTCTCATCAGCAGCAGTTGGAGTTCCAGCAGGAGGAGCATCAGTCTCCTCCCAGCAGGAGCAGCAGCAGGTCTCCTCTCAGCAGCAACAGGAGGAGGAGACGGAGCAGCAGTCACCTCCCAGCACGGGGAGCAGCAGTCAGAGTTCCATCAGGAGCAGCAGCAGGTCTCCGCTCAGCAGCAGCAGGACCAGCAGCAGAGTTCCAGCAGCAGCGGCGTCGGTGGACCGGCAGAGATGCTCAGACAGCGGCAGGATGTCTTCCAGCTCCTCCCGGTCCCGGTCCTGGACACTGTGTCTCCTCCTCCTGCAGCTGCTCCTCGCCCGTCGTTGCCTCCTCCACCCGCAGCCGTGCCGCCTGCTGGCTCAGATCGGTCACACCGTGCGCGTCGGTGCGCTCCTGCCGGCGCAGCGCGCGGCTCGCGCTCAGGTCCAGGCGGCGCTGAACCGCGCGGCGGCC
Source organism: Aeoliscus strigatus (assembly GCA_901007665.1). Classification (NCBI taxonomy): domain Eukaryota; kingdom Metazoa; phylum Chordata; class Actinopteri; order Syngnathiformes; family Centriscidae; genus Aeoliscus; species Aeoliscus strigatus. Next base: position 100,605 of record CAAKHB010007821.1, read on the forward strand.
GCGAGTAGCCGCGACCGTAACAACTTGCTGCCGTACAACCTGAGCCTGGAGCTCGTGCCCCGCCAGCCGGCAGCCGCCGACCCAGAGTCCGTGCTCCGGTGTGCGTGCCAGGGCGTGGCGGTGCGGGGAGTGTCCGCGGTGCTCGCCTTCCCGCAGAGCCGTGCCGAGCTGCTCCAGGTGGACCTGCTGGCCTCCGTCCTGCAGATCCCCTTCGTCAGCGTGCTGGAGCACGGGGAAGCGCTGGACACGCAGGTAGGAGTCACCTGTTCGCGTGCACGCGCGCCGATCGGCTGAACCAGGTCTGAATTTTGACCTTGACCCGTCATCAGCCAGAACTCCGCAGTTTGTGTGTGTGCAGAAATACGCGTTTGTCAAATGTCTATTTTTTAGTTTTTCTTTTGTCCAGTTTGTTTTAAGG
>CAAKHB010007821.1:101200-119107 GCA_901007665.1 Aeoliscus strigatus
CCATTTGGATCCAAACATCTGTTTGTATTTATCTGTCAAGTAATCTACTCACTCAAAGAGGAAGTTTGCTGCTTTGGCTGAAAACAGGAAACTGTCCTTTGAGAAGTGACATCAGCTGTTAGATTCCAACCAATGACATTAGATCGGAGGTGGATCAGTTGAATCAAACACACCTCTGAAAAATGTGACAAACTGAGGTCAAAGGTCACCGATATTCATCTATCACAATAGTTCTATGATTGATCGTTGAGCCAATCAGAGTAAGGTATTGGCCTGGCCGACTGAATGAGACTGTACCAGCAGCAGACCCCCCCAACACACACACACACACACACACACAGACACAGTGCCCCGTGTTGGACGATCTACAAGTGGTCATATTAGCCACGATACGATCAACTCCAGCATCCACAGAGGAAATGAAATGTAACTACAGGTTCTGGATGCCGACATACAACAACAGCACATTATGACACTTGTCCACCACAGTTCCAGCTCAGGAATTACTTTTACGTCACAATTCGGTGTCTCTGCGATGTGGGTGCTGACGTCACAGCGCTGGCTGTGTGAAACTGCCATGACTGCGTTTTTTTACCATGACACAAACGCATCAGCAAACATGGTGGAGATGGAGAACATGCTGGTGGTTGTGTATGTCGGTAACATGAAGAGAGAAAAAAGACGGACATGATTGCTGACAGGGAACTGTACTCTGTGTCCAGTTCTTATAATCAACATTTTAACAGCCAAAAAACACACTAACGTCTGTTCTTCATTAATGGACCACAGTTTGTGTTTTGCACAAATCAGCTATGTTAATGAGAATGCGACGAGGAATAAGAACTATCACTATCACACTATCACCGATAGATCTGCTGGTCGAGTCAAAGGTAGCGCTTGTTTTTTGATTTTTTTTTGATCACCCTATTTATTTGGGTTTTCACGTAACCAACAATTACTTTATAATTAAATTATTGCACTGGTATATTATTTGTCAGGACATATCAAATAAAAATAAAGTACGGTATATGCTTACTTGTGTTTATAGAGAGTGTAAGTACAAACATAGGTACTCATGCATGTAAAAAAATTTAAAAAAGAGCACAAAAGGAACTATATAAAAACATAAAAAAAACCATATCAAACAGTAAGGGACGGCCCTCTCTCTTGAGGGACCAATCAGAGGCCAGCGTTGTGCGACATCACATTTAGTACCGGCTCAGCTTGCTTGGAATCATGATAGTGAAGGAACTAAAAAAATAGTAGCAGGTACCAGGTTCAATCACCAGTGGAAACGCAGAAACGCAGAGTCGAGTCGAGCTGGAAGTGTGACGTAAAAAAACGCCGTTAGTTATAGCTGCTGCTGATGATGGTGATGATGGTGATGGTGATGTCAGCAGATGTAAAGAAGCGGCGGTGGCATGCAGCCGCAGCATGTGAGCCAGTCGTAGCTGCTTGTGGAACAGACCAGGTTTTCTGACGCAGCAGCCGCTGCTGATCCAGAGTCTGCTGGCGACAGCAGCTGCTGAGCCGCTCACAGGAGGCGAGGGAGGAGGATGAGGAGGGAGATGAAGGGATGGAGGGAAGAGGATGGGAGGGGAGGGGTGTGTCTCAGTTTCCAGACGTCTCCTTTGACACTGACGTCGTCATCTCAGCAGCTCGTGGCTTCGTTCACACAGATCCCCGGCGATCTACCCCCGCCCCTCAGGAGCCGTCAGCTGATCGGTCCACCTCTGATGTCTGAGGACTCCGGCGGTTTGATGTTGATCTGTGAAAAACCTGTGAACAAGTTCCAACATCTGCTGGCAGAATGATGCAGAGAACCAGCTGCTGTTTGATGTCTCCACAGCAGAGCCCGTCCGCTTGCGTCCACTCCTGTTCCTCCACCTCTGACGCAGCAGATCTTGGTCAGACTTCTTCTTCTGCTCCACCTGAAAACTTCTTCATTGGAAGAAATGTTCAGTTTGGTCTGGAGAGGTCACGACCTTCACAGCAAAACCAGACAATTGAATCATTTGGAGGAACTTGTTTAAAGTCAGACGTCGTCTGTCCTCAGCCATCTTCTGTCACTGTCATCACACGAGGACTTTTCCGGAGAGGACAAGCTGACAGCCAATTAGAACTATTGATTGTAGGGGAAGCTGATGCATGTTCTGAAGTTGTCCTTTAAACTCTTTGAGCCAATTCCCGACATCAGGCTGATGACGGATCAATAACAGAGACGAATTCAGGTGAATCAGTAAAGTTTTCTATCGTCTGGACATTTGGTCGTTCTGGAACCGGGTCCCACAGTGAATCAATGTGAAGAAGACACCGTTTCTCTTTCGTGTGTCCAACCTATATGCGTCTTTCCTGAGCCGATGACGTCATTGCTCCACCTCTCCTTAGCCTGCATGGGACCTTGCTAAGAAGAAGAAGAACAACAACGGCGGCTTACAGCATTGAATGCAATGTGTCTGTTTGTCTCCTGTTGGTTTCATTCATCATCTTCTTCCTGTGTTTGTTTCCATCACATGCTCCATGTCTTCTTCTCTGTGATGGTGTATTTCTGTGACTGCGTTACAGCGCCACCTACAGACCTGGAGGACATACTCCAGAATATTCACTGGATTTGTGTGAATTCCTGCATTTCTGGAGACTTTTTTAAAACTACTCCAGTTCCATCTCCATGTGGACATGGCCTAAGTGCTTCACAGCTGATTTTCCTCCTCGTACATCCGTGCTGTGTGTTAAATGGAACCGACGTGGAAATAAGTGAATCCTTTAATCCCGACCAGGAGCAGATTAGTTTCCCATCACGCCTCACTCATCTCTTTTTGTTTGACCTCAGTGGATCCCGCAGGTTTTAAAGAAGCTCTGAGATCAAAACCTCCACCTGACTGACACCTAAAGGAAATGAAGCATTCAGGTGCCTGAAAGACGAAGATCTGGGCTGAACAACAGTAATCCTCCTGGAGTGTTGAAAAACCGGTGAAATGCTTGATTGTAGAACTTTCTGGCCTTCGACCTTTCATTGAATGGCTGAGAACAATTGTGTGTGACGGTTTGTCCACAGGAGCAACAGAATTCCTCAGACGAGGTCCGGAATCTCGTTAAGACTCGTGCCGATAAGAAGCTGTTGATGTATCAGTCTCTGTGGGCTGATTAACAGACGCCTGATAACGTATCACACAAACACACACACTGGTCCAACATTCAGTTATGATGTGTTTGTGTCCTATGGGACAAACAACAATTTATAATTTTTTTTTTATCTTTTAATGAATTCTGTTCTGCCTCATTGTCAGATTTGTGCAACCAGACATCTTCACACACACACACACACACTCACACACCTTCAGGCCCTCAGACATCGGGGAGTAGAATCTTTATTTTTACTCTGAATCGTTTCAAACTCGTCTTCTGCATTTGGTGCTGAAATAATCCCACGACTCCATTTTACCCCGAAGACAAAACATCAACATTTGATTCCATCTGTGACAGATGAAACAAACGAAATCAACAACAGAGCTGTCACACACACACAGTTAAAAAGTTAAACTTTACAATACAGATCAACGTTTCATGAGGTTCAACCCCCGACACTGGCGGTATCGCTGCCGATACATTCACTCTAACACATCGTTAGCTTAATAGCATAATTGCCCAGGCAACGATGCAGCAACTATGTAGCATAGGCAAGTATTCTATTATGCTAACGATATGTTGGAGTACCGTAATTATGCGACTATTTGTGCTATCAGAAAACGTTGGTTCCTGAATGTTACACTTCACATCAGATTTGCTGTCTTCGCCGGCTTCCATAATGACAGCAATATGCCTGTTCTGAGCCTGATCCTAGTTCCTTCTTCACACCAAGTAGAGGAACAGAGTGACAATCCTCAGCTTTCAGAAACTGTTTGACGTTTTCTTATGCGCAAACAGTCGCATAATTATGGTACTCCAAAGTATGAGAGCCAATGTAGCGCCGGGGATACGGTCAGTGTTAAAGGGTTAAGAACAGTTCAGAACAAACTGAAGCCTTCATGTTTTGCGTCTTCCTGCCGTCTCACATCAGACGAGTTGCACTCACATGTCCACAAGAATATCAGTGGGAAATTTTCAGTGGTTATTAAAGTTAAGAGACTTGAAATGAGGGAAAAGGACAAATAACAGAGAACAAGCTGAAGCATTGCCTTCGCTTCTTCTGTCAGAGAACGAGACCTTTGATGTCGCTTGTCTGTCTGGTGGCAATTCAGTTCTCTTAATGGAAAGATTAGTGCTCCCACACCGCAAGGCAGTGTGTGTGTGTGTGTGTGTGTGTGTGTGTGTGAGTGTGTGAAGAAGACAAGTGGAGAATAGAAGACGAGGAGGATCTCGATCAGAGAGAGCGTGAGCAGCCTGAGAGCGCAGAGAATTCATTATCAACTTCCTGAGTGTGTCTGTGTGACCCATTAGACAGAGGACCTGTGTGAAGGTTAAAGGTCAGACTTTGTTCATTCACTCACCAACGTTTGACAATCAATCAACATATCAAAGAGGTAGATCACTGCTTCTTCAATGTGGCCATTTCCTGTTTCTTTGCTCCTCTGTGATCATAAACTGACAACCTGTGACATGTCTGACCCGTCAACCTTTGACCTCACTTTATTCACATTGTTCACCAGTTACTGCTCATACCAGCTGATTGTTTACAGCCGCAGTAGAGACAGGAAGTTCACAGCAATGTTAGACGAGGATGAGAAAAGAAAAGAGACGCTAAAAATATGTGTTTGAGGGAGATTAGTGTGTGTGCGTATGTGTGTGTATATCCTCCAATCAGGCAGACTTCTGGACCTCACCGTCTCCAGAGTCTTTCCTGCTTCTTATTCAATCTCCTGCCGACATCTGTTACAACCTCTGCTGCGCCTCAGATGTGACGCCTCACACGTAGATCAGGTCGCTGGACTGTGATTGGCTGGAACCAGCTGTGATGTCATCAGTTTCCTCTAATTGGAATCCTTTCATCTTTTCTTCTCATGTTTTATTCAGATCTCTGAAGCTTCCTTCAGTGTGTTTGATCTGCTTTCATTGACTCAGGTTGTTTCAGCACCTGCAGCGTCCGCTCTGCACGCTGCCAGCGCTGGCATCCTTCGTGTTTTCAGCATCCATGATGACTCCATGACTCCATGAATCTCTTCCATCAGTTTGGAGAAACTAAGTTGTTTCACAGCTTCAATCTGGATCCAAACGTGGTTAAAACATCATGGAATTAACCTTGAAACCTCCTTGTCTCTGAGATGATCCGAAAAATGCTTGGAATCATGCTTTAACACCAAAGGTACCATTGCTGATACATTAGTGCTAGTATACTTTGGAGTTATTACGCGACTATTTCTGCAATCAGAAAATGTTCACTTCCTGGAAGCTACGGTGTTGACTTGGCTTCCGGTAATGGAGTGAATGGATCTACCGTAATGACAGCAACATGGCTGTCTCAACTTTCTGTTTTCTCCTACTGCTAGCTCCTTCTTCACACCAGGTAGGGGAACCGAGTGACACTTGAAGCTTTCAGGAACCTTTCAATGTTTTCTGATCGTGCAAACAGTAATTACAGTACTCTGAAGTATGCTAGCGCAAATATAGCACCAGGGGTACCGTCATTTTCAAAGGGTTCATGGCTCAGTTCATTGGTGAGAGTTCTGGACTTCCTTTCACCTTTCACCTGCTGCTGTTTTAAACGGGATGTACTGATCAGGCTACAGATGGATGTTGGCCTCTGGGGACGAATCACAGCGTTTCTGAGCAGAACAAACAACTGATCAATATTTAATCCACGCAGGAGAAAGGAAAGCTCAGAGGCGTGAAATCAAACGTGGAATCAGTCTTCATCATTATCATTTCACCTTTAGTCCGACAGTGAAACAGTCGCTGACAAACATCTACAGAACATCAGACATAAAACCAGTAAACTCGTTGAAGTTCCCTGATCCATCAGCCTTCACTGATCCAGACCTTTGACAGGAAACAGCTGTGTGGTTTTGATGAATTATTTGCTGATCAGATGTTATTGGTCTGTGGTTCTCCTGGTCCTGTAGAACCGGTTCCACCTGCAGATGGTGATGGCGGTTCCGGAGTCTGGCCTGTCGGAGCTGCTGCTGACAGTGCTGCGGCGGTCAGGGTGGAGGGAGGGCACGGCGGTGCTGTGCCGCGGCTGGGAGGAAGCGCGTGGTCTCCTGCAGCTCCTGGACGGAGGAGGGGGAGCCTGGAACCTGCACACGCCCCTCAACCTGACTCAGTCGGACCATGACGACACGCAGATCAACCAGTTCCTGTCCCAACACTTCAGACAGAACCGACCTCCACCGGCTTCGGTGTTGCTGTTTGGTGCTGACCCGCAGTGTGTGGCGGCGGTGCTGCGCAGCGCCCAGGACCTGGGCCTCACCTTACCCACGATGCACTGGGTGCTGGGCCAGCCACTGAGCCCAGACGCCCTGCACGCCATTGGGCTGCCACTGGGACTGCTGGCCTATGGACAGGTGGAGAGGAAACCACTGGACTTCTACGTCAGCGACGCCCTGCAGCTCATCACCAGGGCTATCGCCACAGCGACGCTGGTGAGACCGGACTTGGCTCTCATCCAGAACATGGTGAACTGCTACGACAAACCCAACAAACACGAGTTACCGTCGTCGGGACTGTACCTGTCCAGGTAATACGTCATCTTCTCACTGTTGTTTCACTTCGGAACACTGATGTCACTTCCTGTCGTTTGTACGTCAAAGAGCCTGTCACACCTGGTGCAGGATCATGTAACCACAGCGACACAGTGATGAAGCATCATAGGCTAGGGCAGCATAACTTAACATGTCTTCTCCTGACTTCTGTGGTCTTCTGATGTCCTTTGATTCAGTTCCATTCAATTTAACTTGTAGCCCAACATCACAATTACAGTTGTCGCAATGGACTTTACAGTCTTACTTATGTCCTTTTGACCCTCAGTCAGGGTGAGGTAAAACTGCCCAAAACCCTGTGTAACAGGGGAAAAAAGGCAGATACCTCAGGGAGAACCGCAGAAAGAGGGATCCCTCTTCCTGGGACGGACAGACAGGCAATAGGTGTTGAATGTACAGGCGATGAAGGTGAAACAAGAGATTTGGCCTCTGAAAGCTGCTAAAGAGTGCATCAGTGCATGTCCATCCATGTCTGTCCAATCAGTGATGGCCTCTGCTGCTAGTGTCAGATGTGTCTGTGGTCTCCTCCCGTCCTCTGTGGTCTCCTGATGTCTTCTTTTGTCCCTCTGACGCCCGTAGGTTCCTGTCCAACACGTCGTTCTCTGGTGCAACCGGTCCAGTTCGCGTCCATCAAAGCCGTTCTCATGTGCTCACGTCACAGCGCTTCCACATCTGGAGTCTGCGTCGGGACGCGGTGGGTCAGCCCACCTGGGTGACCGTGGGCAGCTGGGACGGGGGGCAGCTACAGGTGGAGGACCAGGGTGTCTGGCACGGCCCCCGTCCCCGCCACAGGACGGAGGGGCCAGGTCGGCGGACCCAGGGCCGGTGGAAGGCGGGGATGCCCGTGGCCGGGAGCCGCGTGCGGGTCGTGACTCTGGTGGAACACCCATTCGTGTTCACACGGGATGTGGACGACGAGGGCAGCTGTCCTGCCGGGCAGTTCTGCCTGGATGCTGGGACCAACAGCTCAGAGATGCTGGAGTATTACTTCCATGAGGTGGCGGGCGGGAACGGCAGCTTCCTGCCCTTGGAGTACAGCAAGTGTTGCTACGGTTACTGCATTGACCTGCTGGAGAAACTCTCCGAAGACCTAGGCTTTGAATTTGACCTCTACATCGTCGGAGACGGGAAGTACGGAGCGTGGAAGGGCAGCCGTTGGACAGGGCTGGTGGGCGACCTTCTCAACGGGCTGGCGGACATGGCCGTCACTTCCTTCAGCATCAACTCCGCCCGCAGCCAAGTGATCGACTTCACCTCCCCCTTTTTCTCCACCAGCCTGGGCATACTAGTGCGCAGCAAGGACACGACTGCACCCATTGGTGCCTTCATGTGGCCGCTACACTGGTCCATGTGGGTGGGGATCTTCCTGGCGCTGCACATCACCGCTCTGTTCCTCACGCTGTATGAGTGGAAAAGTCCGTTCGGTATGACCCCTCACGGCCGCAATCGAGTCCGAGTGTTTTCTTACTCGTCGGCGCTCAACTTGTGCTACGCCATCCTGTTCGGACGCACCGTCTCGTCCAAGACGCCCAAATGCTGGACGGGCCGCTTCCTGATGAATCTGTGGGCCATCTTCTGCCTGCTGGTGCTGTCCAGCTACACCGCCAACTTGGCCGCTGTCATGGTGGGGGAGAAGACATTCGAGGAGGTGTCAGGAATCCATGACGCCAAGGTCAGGTGCCTCTGACTCCGCCTCTGAACTCTTGAACTGGTACTGATGCAGTAACCGACGTTTGTAACTCATGCTTCTTCGTTGGTGTATCCAGCTGCAACATCCCTCCCACGGCTTTCGTTTTGGGACGGTACGGGAGAGCAGCGCCGAGGAATACATGAAGAACAGCTTCCCAGAGATGCATGAGTACATGAGGCGCTTCAGCGAGCCGACCACGCCTGAAGGAGTTGCATCCCTGAAGTAAGATAACCTACAGCCGGGCCCATCTGTGGGTTGCTATGGTAACCATGTGTTTATGCGTTGAAGGTCGGACCCTCCACAGCTCGACGCCTTCATCATGGATAAAGCTCTGCTCGACTATGAAGTTTCGATCGATGCAGACTGTAAACTGGCGACTGTGGGGAAACCGTTCGCCATCGAAGGTGCTGAGGTCACGGACCTTTTGTACACTTCAGAAGAACCTGGGCGATTAATGTCAATGCAAAAGAAGTCAAACATGCTTCAGCTGAGTCAATTCAGCCCCCTGTTGCAGGCTGTTTGTCTCACTGCTGACGTGAACTTCAGCTGTTCCAGTTCATTTAACCCTAACATTCATGCTAGCATACTTTGGAGTACCGTAATTACGCAACTAGTTGCATCAGAAAACGGCTTCTGAAAGCTGAGAAGGGTCACACGGTTCCTCTACCTGTTGTGAAGAAGGAGCTAGGAGAAAGAGAAAACGTCAGTATCATGTTGCTGCCAGTGAGTCATTACTGTAATGACAACAACTTGACTGTGAAGTGCAACTTCTCAGCATTCAGGAACCGTTTGACATTTTCTGAGTGCAAATAGTGTGCAATTACGGTACTCAAAATTGTGCTAGCGTGAATGTATCTACAGCAATGCCATCAGTATTAAAGCTCATCATTGCCTAGCAGTTTTTAAACTTGTCCAACAATCACTTAACGGCTCAGGTCACCTGGCTCGTTCCAGAAAGGAGTTTAATAAGTTTAATAATTTTAAGGAGTGAATGAATGAATGAATGAATAGATAAATAAATAAATAAATACACAAGTAAGTAAGTAAGTAAATAAATAAATTCTAGAAACCATCAGAATTATAGAGAAATGCAGTAGCACGAGACGTTCCACCACAAATAGGCATCTCATGGAGGATCAGTGACATTACTTCAGTTTCCTTCCACTGCAGCTTAAACACATTCAGCAATTTTAATAAAATGTCCAAAACTATATTTTACTCACCAAAGCCGTTTGAACACAAACTCCTTTCTTTCCTCAGGAACAGTTCATTGACTTCAGTTCCAACAGTTCTCAGTCGCCATGACATCCAGTTTGAATTCTTCACAACAGGAAATGGATACAATCACAACAAACACACGTCTCTTCTTTCAAAGTTGAAAACAAAAACTATCCAACCTTACAACAAACATATTTTAGTTAGCCAGGTGAAAAGCCGGTGTGTGTTACTAAGAAAATACATGAAAACAACTGACTGGTTGTGTGTGTTTGTTGCCTAGGCTATGGTATCGGCCTCCCTCAGAACTCCCCTCTGACCAACAATATCTCAGAGTTCATCAGCAGGTACAAGTCGGACGGATACATGGACTTGTTGCACGACAAGTGGTACAAAGTAGTTCCCTGTGGGAACCGAGTGTTCGCCGTCACCGAGGTCAGTGCACACGCTCACCCGCATGGAAACTGTGTGTGCGCATGTGTCACTGAAGAAAGTGCGTTCCACTGTGGTGATTTGTGGTGACATAATTTCTTTTTGAAAACGGAGGTGTTTGTGCATGTGTGTGTTTTATGTCATTGTTTACAGCTCATTTATTTAGTTTGGTTTGTTTGACTTTATTTTATATATCAAAGTGACGTGCTGCTTTGATATGACAATAAACTAAACTAAAAAAAAAACTTTCATCACAACATAGCAGGTCAGTAAAAACCTATGTGAACAGTTTGATCCGTTTATACTGAGCTACAGACACCATCTTGTATTCTCAGCTCATTCCACTCGGAGGAGCATAGTCTAGAGATGTGCATAGATGCACTGTAGCGGGAGAATTTTTAATTTGCAGCCAGGGTTCAATCTAGAAACTCTTTAATAGTAAAATCGGTGGGTGGGCTTAATGTAATGACGACAAAGTTGCGACAGTTCCGCGTGTCATCCATGCCGGTCTCTGCTACATGTACACTACCGTTCAAAAATTTGGGGTCACTTAGAAATGTCCTGTTTGAAAGAAAACCTTTTTTTTTTTCAATGACGACAACGTTAGATGAATCAGACTCTTCTGGACATGTGGTAAATGACCATTCTAAGCTGTGAACATCTGATTTTAATGGAATATCTACCTACACCTTCAGAGGCCTTTTCCACCAACCATCACTCCTGTGTGCTAATGCTACATTTTGTTAGCTAATCATGTTAAAAGGTGAATGGTGATTACAAAACCTTTGCGCAATTATGTTTGCACAGATGAAAACTGTTGATTAGAGAAGCTACAAAACTGGAATTGTCTGGATGACCCCAAACTTTTGAACAGTAGTGTAAATAAAGAAGATGGCTGTTGCTGGTGAACAGCAGTCTTTGGGGGTCAACTTTGGCCTCAACATACCATGTGTGGAACACTTTCCCATGTACTCTCCTCCATCACTGTGACTACGTCACCATTGTCGTATTGCGAGCAGAGGGACTTTGAAAGACAGCCCCTAATCCCACCTCTCGGATTGAGCCCTGACAATTGTGAGCACCTAGACCCAGCATGTTGATGTAGGTCTGGTGTGCCAGGCTAAGAGGAACACATTGTATGACTACTACCGTCTGTGTGTTGGTATGCTGCCCCCTGCTGGTCACAAATGGTGTGTCCTCTCAGACTCTTCAGATGGGAATCAGCCACTTCTCTGGGCTGTTTGTGTTACTGTGCGTTGGTGTCAGCGGTGCCTTGATGACTCTGGCAGGTGAACACGGCTTCTACCGACTCGTCCTGCCGCACATCCGCCGCAGACAGAACCTCAAGTACTGGCTGCACACATCACAGGTTCCCAGCGGCTTCACGTCAACGTCTGATCGAGTCCATGTGTTTCTCGTCTGATATGATTCACCTGTTTGTGTGACCGGCAGAAAATACACCGAGCTCTGAACATGACGTATGAGGACGTGAAGCGCCAGCGGGTTGAGAAGGAGAAAAGGTTTGCTCTACGCCATGCCGTCCACATGATGTCACTTCCTGTCTAATCCTACCATTGTCTCTCTGGTGCTTGTGTTACCTGTTCAGGTGTAACATCCCGTCCCAGGGCTCACCTCCTCCTCCAGCACTTGAATCCGCTGCCAAGTGGAACAATGAGAGCGACAAAGAGGCCATGGCTGGTGTGAAGGATGGTCAGGACTTCAAACGGGTTCACTTCAGCCTGGAGACACTCAACACACGGCGCCTACTGGCACGCCTTGCAGCTTCCGACGCCAAGCTGGGGGGGGCCAAAGTGGAGGGGGCGGGTCCAGCTTCGATGAGGGCAGAGCCAACAAGTCGACTCTATGAAAACGGAGGACCAGCGGCTTCACTCGCCAGCCTAGTTCTGTCTCTTCCTTCCTCCTCCTCCTCCAGCTGTCAAATCACCTCAGCTCCTCCTCCTCCTCCTAGTGCAGCCCAGCCTCCTGCAGGGGCCCCGCCCCCCACAGTAGCTCCGCCCCAGCCAGGTGAGCTGCAGGAGCTGCAGGAGCAGATCGAGCAGATGAGAGAGAAGCTGAGGACAGCTCTGGCCAGACGGGCTGAAATCCAGAGCAGCAAACCTGTTGCCACTGTGACAGCCAACAACCCATCCTCTGGTCCCACCACAGTAACAGCCACCATAGGGGCCACACCGACCGTCACCATGGTAACACCACTCCCTAGCAACACAAAAAGTGTGATGACAATGACTGACGCACCACACAAAGTCCTGTCCAAAGTGCGGCCGCTCACCAGCAGACCGACCAATGAGAGGTGGTGATGTTGGGTCACATGAAAATTTCCCAGTCGGTTCATTGTCACGATGACAGTTCTAGATTTGCCTGATTCTGGAAAGGAGACAGAGGTTTTCTCAGGGTTTGTATGTATATCACTGTGGGCAGCCATCCAGAGTTTCACTGTTAGCTTCATGCTAAGGAACGTAGCATTTCTTCAAGTCTTACAATAAATGAGCTGCTGCTCCCTGCTAGTTGGAAATATGACACATTCAGAAAAGATTAGTTTGAGCGTTTTTGTTTTTCACCATAAAGTGATAGGGAATGAAAGTTATGGCATGTAAATGTTATTTTAAAAGGATAACAAGTTGATGAATTATTGTATCTTGAAGGAGTTGGATTCATATTTTTATGTGTTTATTATGAATCAAAGTAAAAAATGTCAACTGAAGGTGTGTGTGTGTGTGAAGCCACTGAACAAACTGATTCATTCAGGAAACTAAACGGACAGAAGTTCTGTGTTCATGTGCTGGTTATATATTCGTGGTGGTTTTGTCAGACATGTCAGTGACAAATATTCAAACATCAAGCAGCATAAAATGGAAATATGTGATCACAGTACTTTGTTGTTTGTTTCTGGCAATGACAGAAAATAAAAGAGCAAATTCCTGCAGTTTGCAAAGGTGACGGATAGTTATACAAATACGCACGTAGTACGCAAGTACGCAAGTACGCACCGGTCCTTTGTTGTGGTAATGAAAAAACGTGTCTGAAGAACAGAACTCAGGTATTTTCAAATGCGTCTTCCTCACCTGCTGGAACGTTAATGGAGGTTTTCTGATGGTTCTGTGCATGCTGATCTTTTATATTTGTTGAAAATAATTAAAAAGAAAATGTTTGCTCTGTCAAAGTTTGAGTGGTTCTTGGTGCAGGTCATGTGACATCTGACAGGGTAAATTCATTAATACTTTGAAGTGCAGGCGTTCACACGTGCCAAATATCAGGGAATCTGCGTCCTGTTTATTCTCAGTTACCTCTTATTCTTTTCCTTGGACTAATTTATATAAGAAACTAATAAAACACCCACACGGACAGACAGAAAATTAAGCAAAACTTTACTTTTAATGACATAATACAAATTCATGTACAAAAATTACGAATATTCTCCAATAAGGTTGGAGATGTGTTGTGTTCACGTATTTGACAATTTGACGGACAGACGCGTTGCGTTCAGGTGTCTGACGGACAGGCACGTTGCGTTCAGGTGTCTGACGGACAGGCACGTTGCGTTCAGGTGTCTGACGGACAGGCACGTTGCGTTCAGGTGTCTGACGGACAGGCACGTTGCGTTCAGGTGTCTGACGGACAGGCGCATTGCGTTCAGGTGTCTTGACAGACAGATGCGTTGCATTCAGGTGCCTTGACAGACGCGTTGCGTTCAGGTGTCTGACGGACAGGCGCGTTGCATTCAGGTGTCTGACGAACAGGCGCGTTGCATTCAGGTGTCTGACGAACAGACGCATTGTTTTCAGGTGTGTGTCGGTGGGATCCTCCGCCACAAACCTCCACACAGACAGTTTTTGATCCAGCGCTGCTCCCACTGCTTCATGGCATTGGTTTTGTTCGGAGAACGAAGCATCGTCACGCAGCCACACCTGAACACAGAGGTTCTTTGGTCTGTTTCCATTGTAACAATGGAAACAGCTGATATGTACGATTGTCAGAGCCTTATAACATCATGTCTTGCTCGCTCACCTGGTGCAGGCTTTGCTTTCTTCTGTTGGACAGACACCCATGTGCACACAGCGAAGGTTGTCCATCTTCTGAGAGCTGGGACTCCTGCACACATGTGCATGCGCACACACAGTGAGCCACAGTGTTCCAGAACTGTTCACCCATGTGCTCTTATAAAAGAGGGTGGAGCTGAGAGGAGACAGTGTTGAACAGAACCATTACCAAGAATTTAGCATGTGTTACCTGGTGAAGACCTCCAGTGGCGCCGTGGAGCCCAGCCCGGGAAGAGACGAGGACTTTCCAAACTGCAGCCTGAGTGGGTGTTTGCCCTGTAGCTTGGTGATGACGCCGTCGTTGACGGGGAGCCACTCCATACTGGGGACCAGCAGCTGACTGGGCAGCAGGCAGCACTCATCAATCAGGCTCTCATCCGGGTCCTGGGGGGGGCCGTCGTCCCGAGCTGACATACACACACAAACACATACACAGAGTCGGTTAGCTTGAATGTGAATAGCGTGCTTGTGGCAAGCAGCGGCGGGTCTCACAGCAGAGCCACAGCTTTGTGAGCAGCCGGAACAGCAGCTGTAGACTGTCCTGGTTGTCAGAGGTGGCGGTGAAAGTGGGCAGGCAGCCAGGCTTCAGCAGACCCCAGATCCGGATCATCACCAGCATTTCCCGCAGCATCCCCAGAGACGCCCCATCCCTCATGAAACCAAAGCCCGGGCGCACCATGGAACCCTGTTTGAACATAGTATTTTACTTGGAGGACCGGGTGGCGCTAATGCCCCAAAATGGATGCTAACCTCTACGCACAGGTGTGCTTTACAAAACAAAGAGCAGAAAGGAAACAGACTGGAACTGACCAACATTTTGGATCATTGCCAGCTGAAACTGAAGTTCCCTGGGAAGCAGAATCAGCTTGATTGAACCAGCTCAATTGATGCTAACATTCGCATCAATTAATGTCAGGTGAAGAAATGTGTAAGTTATGTGGCTGTGTCATCAGCATTGTGTTTATGACTAACATTCACTGACTTCTGACACACACAGGACATTAGGAAAAACTTTACCTGACTAAATGACTTTTACAACAAATTCATTTTCAAAACAAGGAGGCGTGCTGTGTTCAGGTGTGTGTCGGACAGACGCATTGTGTTCAGGTTTGTGGGACAGGAGTGGTGTGTTCAGGTGTGTCAGACAGTTGTGTGTCTGATCAAATCAATATCAGTTGAAGAAATGTATAATCATGTGGATGTCTGAACAGCAGTTAGTGGGTTTATGACTGACATCCACTGACATTTGACCTCTGAATTACAGTTATGAATATTTGTTGATGAAAAAAAGTATTTTTTTCCCGAGTAATCAATGTTACAGTTGGTAAACTAACAGCTCAAGCACAATCAGCACAGAACTCAGTTCTCCGGTTCCTGTCAGTCACACGTTCACGACTCTACGTTCTCACCTGGTTAGGCAGGTTGGCGAGCAGGTAGAGGACAAAGTCCCCCACCCACTGGATAAGCTGCTGCAGAGACTGCAGTGGGGGACCGTCCAACACAAACTCCTCTGTCTTCAGATTGATCATCACCTTGTCGATATCTGAGGAGACACAGATGTGTTCAGACCAGTGGACGAGATGCTCCAGTCCCCTCCTCATCTTACCTGTGTCCATGTTTTTGGCACAGATCTCCGTCAGCCAGTCTCCTGGACTTTTGTCGGGTGTGTTGAGGACATGCGGCCTGAGCAGAGACTTCAATGTGGCGCTGATGGCGATTAGCAGCAGCTTTGCGTGAAAGTCACAGGCGCGAGCTGCCGTCGCTGTTGACTGTTTGCAAAGAGACGCCTTCACTGCCACAATCCGTGTGGCCAGAACCTGCGCAATGCAAACACACATAGCTTGTGAATAATCATCTCCCCACACACACCTGATGGCAGGGTTCTGTTATGACTCTCCGACCTGCTGCAGCGCCTGGTTCTGCCTCATGTATTCCTCGTGCAGCTTCTCCACAAGCAGCTGGACCATGCTGGGCTGGACATGCAGCAGGACGTCCCACCAGTCATAGCCTGTCACCATGCAGTACTCCAGCAGGAACAGTAGGTGGCGCAGCGTGGTGTTCATATCCAACACCTGACCCATAGAGGGGGAAACTCGCAGCATGTGGAGCTGCGGAGGAGACATGTTTTTCTCACTGAGACTTCACACAAAGACAGAACAGAGATGTGTGTGTGTGTGTTAGTGCTGGGTGGTATACTGGTTCATACCAAATACCGGTGTTTATTTTTCTTATGATATGAATTTTTCATATACCCCAATACCAGCGTATAGCGTACACAACGTTGGGAACGCTGCGCAGCGGAACATAGTGCCACTGGACATTGTTTAACAGGGGACTGTTCTGCAGTTACACTCAATGAAGTATGTGATTTTCGAGTGCACAAAGACGTGTTGAGCAGTGAACATCGATAAAAACAGGGAAAGTTGCAAAACTCAAGTTCCAGAACGAGTTGAACGTGACACAGAAGAACTTGTACCAAAAAAGAGGGGCCATGTCTGTTGTTCTTCGGCTTTAAAAAGAAAAGACGGCGAAAAAACAATTCGCTGCAAATGTAGAGCTTAAGTTGTCGCCGCAAACATGTCTTGGAATATCCAGAAGGAATGAAACAAAGATCTGCGTCCTCCACATCTGCAGGTAACGTTGCAAGAGAAGAGAAAAGTCGATTCCGATGTCACTTGAAGATGTGTTTGCTACGGGTGCTACAACAAGAAAAGCAAACGGTGGATTGAGATGACCAATGCCATCACTATCCACTTAGCCAAAGACATGGTATGGATGAGTGTTGAGAAAGACGCTCAAAAGAAGCTTGGAAGAGTCCATCTTTTTGTTTACATGCCTCAACTCGAAGAGAGTACAGTTGCTTTAATTAATATTCAGTGGATGTTTACATTGGGTAGTTGATTTTTACAAAATCTTTTTGTCAATTTGTTTTCAAAATTTTAACAATAAAAGGGTTCTGTATTTTGACTACGACTGTCATGCATTGTGATTTATTCACTTCATTAGAATCATGAGTGCCACGTCTTTGTAAACAGTAACATTTTGTGAGGCCATGCAAACCTAATACTAGCGTAGACATCAATGTTTTTTTTACAATATTTACTCGTCATGACGTTGAAATATGCCATTCTAAGCCAATTTATTGCAGCAGTTAGTCTCTAAATCATGAAAAATGTGTGTGTAAAAATGTGGTCAACACACAGTCGTGCACAGAAAAAAAAAAATACCGTCATATACCATATACTTTAAAAAATACCGTGACATAAATTTTTGTTCATACCGCCCAGCACTAGTGTGTGTCCTCACTTTGCCGTGGTTGTCCACTCCAGCCAATGCCAACGACGTCCAGGAGAATTGCAGGGCCTTGAAGTGGAGCCCCGGGCCCCCAGTTCTTTGGCGTTTGATGCTGGACTCCTCTCCTAGTCGCTGGCCGGATCCAGAGGTGGACGAAGAAGCATAGAAGACACCCATGATGTGGAGAGACAGACGGTGGAGGATCTGGATGCTACCATCATGGAAGGCTAGAGCCAAACCTGGAGAGGAGGTGTTTGAACTGATGTGAGCGTTGCTGTGGCAAGGTGTTTGAAGACCATTCATATAAATGAACTGCCTGGGAACTGACACATGGTCAATAACAGGGGGAGAGACAAACATTTACCCTTTAACACCAACGGTATCTTCGGTGCTACATTCACACCAGCATACTTTGGAGTATTGTAATTACATGACTATTTGCGCTATCCAACGTTTCCAGTTGGAACAGTTCCTGAAAGCTGAGAAGTTGCACTAGGTTCCCCTACCTGGTGTGAGGAAGGAGCCA
>CAAKHB010007821.1:127686-135186 GCA_901007665.1 Aeoliscus strigatus
TGTGACAGCACAGCGAAAGACAGACGCATGGACTGAGTTTTCCCTCTGTGTGTGTCTGTATGACCACACTTTTTTGTTTTTTTAAAATGCTAGTTTCATCTTCTCCAAGTAAAGTCTATGTAGGAGAAATACTGTAACGGAAGTTGCTGCTCTGTTCCAGATTCTTCTACCTGTATCACTTTGCCTTCTATGCATACCACTACCGCTTCAACGGCCAGTACAGCAGCCTGGCACTGGTCACCTCCTGGCTCTTCATCCAGGTAAGACACAACATCTTCGCAGAACCTCAGTAAATGTGACTGAGCTGCAGAATTGGTTCTGACATACTTCTTCCTGTCCAGCACTCCATGATCTACTTCTTCCACCATTATGAGCTTCCCGCCATCTTGCAGCAGATCAGGATCCAGGAGATGCTGCTCCAGAACCAGCAGGCGGGTCAGGCCAACCAGACGGCTCTGCAGGACACCCTCAACAATAACACCGCCCCCGCTGCTGCTGCCACTGCTACACAGGCATCTGCTGACCTCACCCAGCCGGCTCCCACCTCCACCCCCCAGCTTCAGCCTGACACACAATCCTCCTCCTCTTCCTCCTCTCCTCCTGCTCTGGGTGGCGGGGAGGTGAGGGCGGAACTGAACTGGGTGGCTCAAACTGCCGCCATCATCACAGAGGCGCTTTCCACTTCTGCACAGCAGAGCGCCACCGTTCTGGACAGAGTCCATGGAGGCGGAGGTCAGAGGCCGGCAGGAGCAACAGAGATCAGCGTGGTGGCAGAGTTCTGGATGGGCGGACCAACAGCCACAGGTGGAGAACTGGGAGTAGATGGAGGAGGTGGTGGCGGAAGTCAAGGAGGGGATGCAGAGCAGGATGCAGCAGTTGATGCAAATGTAGTTTCTATGGAAATGAAACCCTCAGCAGGTGGAGCTGATCCTCCAGTCGGCGGGTTGACAGGGGCGGAGCCCTCAAGCGCGGCCCCCCCGCAGACAGACTGCCCCCTTACACAGAGCTCAGGCACAAACTGGGACTGCAGAGCGCAGCAGCGTTCCTCACACACTTCCTGAGAGTCCAGCTCACCTGTGTGACACCACCGATCTGACAGCTGTGTGTCAGTCTGTCGGCCAATCAGGCTAATTTACGTTTTTGTTCAGGGTTTTTGTGTTGATCTACATCGGTTTCTTTCAACAAACATTTAACTGATCAATTGACTGATTGATTCCGGGTAATGTGGTCACAGTAACTTCCTGCTCTGCACAGAAAGCAGATGTTTGCTTCATAGGTTGAATGGGAGGATGTACACAGACTGCCAATAATCAATAATGTCTGGTTGAACTCAGTGAGAGTCTGATGTGGACCCAGCTGAAATCTGAACTGTCGTCAGTGCTGGTGAGTTAATCAATCAGCTGATTCACTGAGCGACGCATCTTTCCACCACTTATTAATCAGACGATGTGTTTGTGATTCTTTTAAAATAAAGATGTTTTATGTTCTGTGGAAATTGCAAAAGATGAGCTGAAGTCAAATGGAAGTAATGACTTAAGTGATAGTCACAGTTATAATAATCTGATCATAAGTTATAATAATCTGATCGTTGGTTCGGTCAAACTCCATCAGTAGATGGATCAGATATTGCTATGTAGTTTATTGATTGAGGCCTAACACAGGAAATGTGTTAAGTTACATTAACAAGTCTGACAGAACTATTAAGTTTGTCGGTTTGTTGTAACAGATTTGATTAACGTGAAAAAAGTTAATTGGAAGCTCTCGATGATCAGTTATTTATCTGTGATTGTCAGATTCCGACAGATTGATGCGCATCCTGCAAACTTTTGATTTTGTTGCGCATGCTTTCATTTTGAATATGAAAACTCAAACAGGAAGTTTGTTTTTGGTGCTTGGCAGCGTGTCCTTGGGACTTCCTGTCCTGTCGGGGAAAAAAATGCCTTATCAATAACAGTCATGGCAAGGAGCCATTTGATTGGCTCCTTAGGGGTGTGGCCAGTTACTGTAGGTGTTCCGGAAAAAACATGTTCAGTTGAATTCATTTCAAATCTTTGTTTTATATTATGTTAATTAGATTATGTTAAACACGTTCCAGTGAGGGTAATGCAGCACTGTAGCACCAGCGCTGCTGTAATAAAGGTACCTCAAAGGTGAACTCGTTGGCTTCCACCATGGAACTGGGCAAACTGGGAACTAGTCACAGGGTAAATAAATGGCGACACATTTTCTCCTCTGACAGACACTGAGCTGATGAGAACTTTATTTTCAAAGTTTTTCCATGTGTTGGTTTGGTTCCGTGTGTTTGTGGCGTGAGGAGGCTGAGCCAGAAATGTCGACAATGAACCAAACTGATGGTGTTAGTGTGTTTTTTCTTCTCCTGTTTAGGTGTCTCTGCTTGGCGGCCGTAGCTTCACTAGATGCTATGAAACTTCTCAAATTGTATTTAACTGTCCAGTAAAACCGGTAAACAACAACAGCGTCTTTACGTTCCATCCAAGGTTCGAAAGCTGTTAATTTTTAAAACTTAATTTAACAACAGAGAAAGTCAAGAAGGAAAAAGAGGGGTAACATAAATATTAAATGCAGTGCTCATTTGAATTGTTTTACCGATTTTGAGATGAATGTAGTGCTCGTTCTACACAAAAAAGGTAACAAAGATTGGTTTCTTGTTGTCTTCGTAATGCCAAAATGAATGTTCGTTATCTCCAGGTTAACTAATAAACAATGTCCGGTTTAATTGGGCCCCCTGCTGGTCGAAAGAGGAACTGCAGCACTCAGCCGACAGCTGTGTTCATTGTTTTCGCATGCTAATTGCTAATTGTACACAGACATGACTGCGAAACACATGAACAATGAAGAAAAACGTCCACTTAGCCGTCTTCACAGAAGACATACTCGGTTCTGTGTTCTCTGTGGGTCACAACGCGCCATGTCGCTGCTTCCACCAAAATGGTGGAAAATGGTTCTTCTCGGTTCTTTAGTTTCCGAAACGACAAAACACGAAATACTCACAGCTCACTGGTGTGGCCGGAAGTGTCGGGGAGCAAATGGCTCCCGCCGATGTGTGTTGAAATGTCGTCGATGACTCCAGATATACTTGTAAAACATTCCTGCTAGCTCCCGGCTCTAGCTGCGTCACGCTAATGTTCGACGATGTTCGACCTCTTCTTCGTCCACAGTTCGGAACCATTTTTAGCCACAGTCGTCAGAGAGACTGACATAAATTCACCAACAGCTGTATTTCCTTTCGTTTTCAACCATGGACATTTTGGTAGAAAAACATCTCTTTTGGAAGCGGCGCTCTTTCTGCTGCTTCTTCAATCACGTGACATGAACTAAAGGTCAAGATTCAACTCGGCAGGCTAATATCTACTTCTACTTTTTATTGATGTATGATTTTATTATTTAGGCGAAATTATATCAGTCATATGAAAATAAATTCGATGGATGATAAAAATTTAAAAACTTATTTCTACACTGACACCAACGTGATAATTAGTACTCAGTTTTGCCACAGCGCCCCCTGCTGTCTGTTCTTTAAAATAGTAATAGTATATAATTTTTTATTTTTTTTTTTACTGAAGGATGTGAAATACACTTCTAATTTTATTTGTATTTTAAGCAGGTTTATGAACGTGAAGGGTGTGAAGCTGAACAGTTACAGGAGACACACACACTCACACTCACACACACGCTGCTCCGGCAGAAACAGCAAACAGCTGCTGGACTCAGATCCCCTTCACTTCGAGAGGAACCGGACGAACCGGACTCAAACTGTGACGAGCTGCCGTCGCGAGCGAGCCGGTCCAGGCTGCAGGTGTGTCCGGTGGCTCCGGTACCAGGTCGGCGCATGGCTGTGGTTCTGCTTCTGGAGGAGAGAACGTGACGGGAATTCTGTCAACTGGACCCGATCAGGTGAGGAGGCTCTAGTGTGTGTGTGTGTGTGTGTGTGTGTGTGCGTGTGCGCGCGCGAGAGAGAGAGCAGCGCATCTGCAGTGTGTGCAGTATGTTGTTGGGGCCGCAAACACGGAACGGATTCGATTGCAGCGTTTATAACGAGTGCAGAGATCTACCTGTCTGTGTGTGTGTGTGTGTGTGTGTGTGTGTGAGCGCGAATCATACACATGCGGCGGGAGAATAGGCAGGCAGGCACGCGCGCGCGCGCACACATACACACACACACATCTAACGTCAATCAATCCCAGGTATTGATTTCAGCAGTGATCAGATACTTATGAGCACGTGTCCAGATGGATGATCAGCTTATGATTTATTGGTGCAGGAGTCTGCTGCATCACACACATACATACATACACACACGTACCATTCCAGTTTGACCTGGGGATGATGGAGAAGATACTGGAGCTCTGATGATGCATCAGTCAGTTGGTGTCTGTCAGTGTCACTGGGCGTTTGTTTGTTGTTTGTGTGAAATGATAGTTGAGGATGAAGATGTATCACAAAGTTGATTTTATCAAAGAATTAGAGACAGTTTTCCACAAAGATCATTGAAATTGAAACATGGTGTGTGTGTGTGTGTGTGTGTGTGTGTGTGTGTGTGTGTGTGTGTGTGTGTGTGTGTGTGTGTGTGTATGTGTTGCAGCTTGATCAAAATGATGATGAACTCAGCAGATAAGATGAAGAAGAAACCTCCGAAGGACAGTCTCACTCTGCTGCCATGTTTCTACTTTGTGGAGGTGAAACACACACACACACAGTTCTTCTGAGATTTGTCGGTTTTCTTCAGTGTCAGGTGATTGTTTCCATGGTAACACTGGCAAGATTGGTTCGTCAGCCTGTTTCTACCATCTGACAACAATCTTTTCTATTTTCGGCTATTTAATTCCCAATGTTTTCACTCTCTTTCTGCCTCTTACACACACACACACACATACCCTCACTCACACACACACAAAGAGCTCATACTCTGTGTGTTGTGTGGTGTGCAGCTGCCCATCGTGGCTTCTTCTATGGTGTCTTTGTACTTCCTGGAGTTGACCGACGTGGTCCAGCCGGCACAGGTCGGCTTCCGTTGCCATGACCGCGACCTCAGCATGCCGTATGTGGATGGAGGAGACGAACTTATCCCAGTGCTGATGCTGCTGAGCTTGGCATTCGCCGGACCAGCAGCCTCGGTAACACACACACACGATTAATGTTCATTTGGGTCATTTGGGGCCATGCAGGGGGTGGGTGGGGTCATGCAAGGGGTTGGTTCGGTGGGGTCCTGCTGGTTCCTTATGGTGCTGTGCTGCAGATCATGCTGGTGGAGGGTCTGGTTTACTGCCTCCAGTCCAGACTAAAGCTCCATCGAGCTGAAGGAAGCATCAATGCTGGCGGCTGCAACTTCAACTCTTTCCTGAGGAGGACAGTTCGTTTTGTCGGTATGGCTCACCCCCAGCCCTGCCCACCTGCAATACCTTCAGGCCTCTCTCTCTCTCACCTGTTCTCTGTGTGCAGGTGTGCACGTGTTTGGCCTGTGTGCGACTGCACTGGTCACCGACATCATCCAGCTGTCGACGGGGTACCACACCCCCTTCTTCCTCACCGTCTGCAAGCCTAACTACACCCAGGTGGGCGTGTCCTGTGACAAGAACCCTTACATCACCAAAGACATCTGTTCCGGCCACGACCAGCATGCCATCATGGCTGCCAGGTGAGCTCATGACCTCTGGAGGATATGGATCAATCAGCTGATCTGTGACGTTCTCCGCTCATTCCACAGGAAGACATTCCCCTCCCAGCATGCCACGCTGTCTGCGTTCGCCGCTGTGTATGTTTCTGTAAGTCACAGACTCATCGCCACCTGAGGTATCGCAGGTGACTCCCTAACCGACTCATCTCTCATCCCTGCAGATGTATTTCAACTCTACCATCTCAGACAGCACCAAGCTACTGAAGCCTGTGTTAGTGTTCGCCTTCGCCATCGCGGCTGCACTGACGGGTCTGACCCAGATCACGCAGCATCGCAGTCACCCCATTGACGTCTACGTGGGCTTCCTCATTGGGGGCTTCATCGCGGCGTACCTGGTGAGTGGGGTCACCCGTTCAGGTCTGATCCTGCTCCTCCTGTCACGTAGTCCTGCTGTTGCCATGGAGATGTGTGGGTTTTTTGTCATGACAACAGTCAGGATGATGAGTCTGGTCACAGTCAGGAAACATGTGCTAGTCAGTTTGAAACTGAAATGTTTCTTTCATGATGAGAATGTTGTAATGGCGTCTCGCAGCCAGACGCACTAGTGCCTCAGTAGAAAACATGTGCGCTTCCTTCTCACCTACTGAGTGGGCTCAAGCATTTCGCTTAACAGCCGGACGTGCTTAGCACTGCCCCACAGAGACAGTCCACTACTGATATAGTGGAGTTGTATACACACACATACTGAAATTGTCGCTATCTCACAATGATAAAGAATCCTTGAAACAACTCTTGGATCCAGATGGTTCTAGAACACTACCAACATTTAATCAGCTGTAGAGGTAATGTCTTCCGATCATTCTGACAGACGCTGGAGATGTTCCTTTTTCCTTCAGGCTTTTCACGCTGTGGCCAACTTCAAGTCCTCCGATGACATCACTCTGGCTCCGCCTCCTCTGCCCCCTAAGGAGGACCCTCTGCGGGCGCTCACTGAGCGCGGACACGAGTCTGTCTACAACAAGGGCCCCGCCTCTGCCTCTGAGAGCAATGACGAGATCACTGCGGCTCCAGCCCCCCTGGACCGGCTGGAGGGCCTGGGAGCCCTGCAGAGGGACAAGGCCTCCATGGGGGACCTGAAGAGGGCCAGCGTGGACGTGGAGCTGCTGGCTCCTCGCAGCCCCATGGGGAAGGAGACCATGCTGACATTCAGTAACACGCTGCCACGCGCCAGCATGAACGTCAGCGGGGGAGGGATGGGGGCCAACGAGGACCCAGCCGAGCCCCCGGTGCAGCCGGTGCAGCCAGTCCAGAGGCGTCTGAAAGCAGTCCAGGTCCCCATGGACCCCATGAGGTCCCAGCAGCTGATGTCAGAGTGGAAGCAGAAGTCGATGGAGATGAGAGGCCTGAGTTCGCAGGACGATGCTGAGCGGGACGCCAACGAGGACGGGTCTGAGGGGGAGTCAGTGGTGGGGTCAGATGACCGGGGCTCTCAGGTCCCCATCTACCAGCCGGCTCTGCACGCTGGCCGGCCCTCCAGCTGCAACCCCACCCCTCCTCCAGGGGGGGCCAAAGCAGTAGCGACTCCCAAACCACCACAGATCCCTGAAGCCGGCCCCCCCCCGGTCTCCCCAAAGAGCGCTCTGACTCGTGCAAAGTGGCTCGCCATCCGGGAGAAGACCAGCGGGGACTTGTCCGCCCGCAGCACCACCAACCAGCCGCGACTCATGCAGGTCATCGCCATGTCCAAGCAACAGGGCCTCCTGCCGTCGTCCTCCTCTGGCGAGAAGTCGTCTGAAACCACCTCCACCTGCTCCGCCTCCTCCTCCAACGCCGACTCCCCTCGCCATCGCTCCGAGCAGCAGCGG
>CAAKHB010007821.1:139551-182909 GCA_901007665.1 Aeoliscus strigatus
GGCCCGGAACCCCCCCTGACACTTCACACTCCACCTCTACCTCTGACTCTACCTGTCACACTGACAGTAATTCTATGCGTTACATTAACGCTCAGCTTGGACTCTTCATCCATTACACATTTTTCATTTGCACATTGTTTTCTTTTTTTTCGTTTAGTACTTTATATTTATACTGTAGATTGCTCTTGTTAATAGTTTATTTAGTTTATATTGTTATATCTTTATTTTTAATAGTTTATTGACTGCATGCACCAATATCACCACAGCAAATTCCTCGTATGTGTAAAACCGTACTTGGCAATAAAGCTTTTTCTGATTCTGATTCTGATTCTGATGATCACCATCATCACCATCACCATCACCATCACCACCATCACCATCACCATCACCATCATCATCATCATCATCATCATCATCATCATCATTATCATCATCATCATCATCATCATCACCATCATCATTATCATCACCACCATCACCATGATCAACATCATCATCACCATCATCATCACCATCACCATCATTATCATCATCATCATCATCATTACCATCACCACCATCATCATCATCATCTTCACCAGCAGGAAGCATTACTACGTGCATATGGCCTGTGCACAGGGATCTGACTGATAACCATGGAAACACTAGTTTTTAATAAAGATATCTTTATTCACCCTCACTTTCAACGCATCAGTTTAAAAGAGTAAAAACAGTCAGAAACTTCCTGTTCCGCCCTTTCAAATTAAAACACCAAACACTCATCAGTCGGCAGAGGAAAAAAACTGCTGCACTTTTCATTTCTTCTGTAATGGACAAAGTTTATCTCCACCACCAGCTGATTGGGCCAAGTGAGGTCACTGCAGCCGGCCAATCAGGAGCAGCCATTTCCTGGCGAACAAATCATCCTAAACTCAGTTGCAGAGAAAAAATCAAGTTGTTTGTGAAGAGAAACTGGAACAAATAGATGAACCAGAGAATGTTCTGATCCTGGATATGGATCTGGTTCTTGTCCTCCTTGTCTCACAGGTTCTGCTGGTTGGCGAACACGCCAGCCTCCCAGCGGAGAGCTCGTTGGTTTTTATGTCGAATGACTCGAGTTGATTCCACAACCTGAAACATTGACAGTTTAGGGTTAGGGTTAGGGTTAGGGTTTGTTTGTTTGAAGTTTCTCTGATCAATAAACGACAGTCTGGTCATTGATTGGCTGATAGAGCAGCACCTCGTTGTTGATGGCGTCAATAGGCTGAATTCCCGCGTACTGAAAGACAAACACGTGATGATAAGGTCACTCATCCATCAGTTGTCAACAAGTCTCCATCCTCCATCGAATACTCACTGAACTGTCATCTAGCTTCTGCTTGACCCGCCGCTCCTCCAGGTCCTGCAGCAGCGTCTCTGTCAGGCCCCTGATGGGGGCGACTGGGGAGGGGGAGGAGGACAACATCCAGGGCTGAGCACTGTGCAAAGAAGCGGAGGAGAGACGGACGGAGGGACGAGGGGACGAGGAAGAGGACTGACTGCGGCCTTCATCACAGACAACAGGAAGGGAAGGATACATGTGATATCATGTGACAACATGGGTGACATTGTGTAACATTGTGTAACAAGATGTGACATCATTTACACAAAGTATTTCTCTGCTCCCGTCACTTGTTCATTCAGACGTCCCATTGTCTGCTCAGCTGACATCCAGCTGACGTTCAGCTGACGTTCAGGTGAAGTTCAGCTGACGTTCAGGTGAAGTTCAGGTGAAGTTCAGGTGAAGTTCAGGTGAAGTTCAGGTGAAGTTCAGGTGAAGTTCAACTGACAAGCGTCTGGTTTCTGATCTCACAAACTGCAGCTTGGTGTCCTCCTGGACTTTGCTCCGTTCAGTTACTGATTCTCCTCGTGACACGTGATCAGAATGTGTGACAGCTCCAGTCAGCTGATGTTTCACCTGTGACAATGCAGCTGCTGCTGCCTGAACATGAACACATGTGGTCTTGTAGTCCAGAGGTTCTGGTTCTGGTGGATCATATCGTCCATGTTCCAGATGTTAGAAAGTCAGACATCTGCAGAACTTCATGAAGTTTGGAAATTGCATATTGGAGGAGGAGACATCTCAAACATCCAGTCCACCAAGACCAGCACCAGACATGCCGACCACAGGTCCAAAAGGACGACTCACCTCTGTTCACAGCGGGGTAGAACTGACTGATGGCCATCTTGGATGCCTGGTCCACCAGAGGAGCTGGAGAGAAGAACCTCTCCTCCCGGGACCTCCGCAGCTCCTGCAGCTCCTGCTCCCGCCGCAGAGCCTCCTCAATCTCTTTCTCAATGAAGTCCGGGGTCCCCCCCCCTCTGGACTGAAGCCCAGTGGACTCCAGGTGGTCTCTCCACGTC
This sequence comes from Aeoliscus strigatus, assembly GCA_901007665.1. Classification (NCBI taxonomy): domain Eukaryota; kingdom Metazoa; phylum Chordata; class Actinopteri; order Syngnathiformes; family Centriscidae; genus Aeoliscus; species Aeoliscus strigatus. Next base: position 141,934 of record CAAKHB010007821.1, read on the forward strand.
TGAGGTGTGGTCCAGGTGGCGTCTCTCCACGGGGATGAAGAAGAGGAAGATGTTTCTTCATGGTGTCGATGAGGGCAGCAGGGTGACAGGAAGACTTCTCCAACCTCAGATGTTTCTTCTGTCCTCCTGTCCTCATCCTGTTGAGGAGCAACGCCATCCTCCTGCTCTCTGTCCTTCAGCAGGAGGAAGCTGACTCGGTTCTTCTCTGTGGGTTTAATGGATGTGAGTGGCGGACGTTTGGTTCTGATTTGGACCATCTCTGAGCGGCTGCCGCTGTGCTTCAGGCCTCGTGACCGTCGCAGGTTCTCCTCACGTTCCTGTACTAACCGGATTTCCCGCTCAATCGGTGTCTCGTTGGTGTGTGGTGGAATCCTGTCGTCGTCCGTGGTGAAACCGGCGCTCACATCCGCCGACGCCTCCTCCAGACCAGAGTCCGGGTCCGCCATGGATCCAGTCTCCTCCTTACAGCTCACTGCCATCTTCTGCTCGTCTTCAACTGGTGGCTGAGGTATCATCACATCTTCTCCTGGCTCAGACTCCACAGCTTCTGCTCGCATTGCGGAGCTCAGCTGTGAGGACCTCAGAGGATGAACGGCAGTCTTCTGCCTCTCCTGCTCCAGCTGCAGAAACTGCTGTCGGGCAGCGCCGAAGTTGATCTGGTCCCTGACGATGGTTCCGGGTTCTGCAGGGCGGGGGGGTTCTGCTCTGGGAGTGACAGGCCTGAAGGTTAGGCTGAAACCTTCGAGTAGCATGTTTGTAGACTGGTTCAGGTCCAGATCCTCCAGTGCACTGAACTGCTCTCTGAATGTGGGACTCTTCTTCGGCGCCTGGCTGCGGATGATGTCCATCCGAAGCTGCTTCTCTTCCTCTTCCCCGACCGCCTGCACCTCGTCCTTCGGGTCAAGTGCGTACTGGGAGTCTCCGTTGGTGTCCACGAACAGACTCTCAGGCTTCCTGCTGCTGGTGTAGGTCTGAAGTTTGAAGGCCTCGTCCTCCTTCAGAGTGGCCATGTGAGCCTGCCGCTGTGGAGACACCATCCAGGCTTCATTCAGCTCCGCCTCGGGGCTTGTAGGATCTTCAACAAAGGAGTAGAACCCTGAGTGAGAGCCTAAACTGCTGCTGGGGCTGCTGGGGCTGCTGGGGTACCACTCGTCACTGCTCTGTCCTCCATCCTGGGTCACAGTGACCTGCCGGGCTTGGACCAACACGTCTTTAAACCTGTCCCCCTGCTGGGAGGTGACAACCACTGAGGAAACGCTGCGGGAGATGGAGACACTGTCGGAGGTGAAGACCAAATCATCACCTGGTGTGGGGCTGGCGATGGATCGCAGGTCAGACTGCTGCAGCAGTGGCGACAGAGGCTTGAGCACCCACCGTCTGGGGAGGCTGCTGTCCATGGCCGGGGGAAGTGCCGGGGGGGCCGGAGGAGGTGGAGGTTCTGGTGGAGGAAGCTGACAAACACAGCTCAATGTTTGGAAACTCTGCAGAGTCGCAGCACCTGGATGGTTAGCTGACAGCGTCTGCAGCAACAGAGAGGACATTACCATGGAGACAGTACAGAGGGGGTTACCACAGAGACAGCACAGGGGGCGTTACTATGGACACAGCAGAAATGGTGTTCCTATGGCAGCAGGCCAGATGCTGTTATTATGGACACAGCATTGATGGTGTTACTAAAGAGACAACACAGAGGAGGTTTCTTTGGAAACCGCAAAGAGGAGGTTACTAAAGACAGGAAATGTAACAATATTTTACAGTGGATGTTGTTACTAGGGAGAAAGGACAGATGCTGTTACTATGGAGACAGGAGAGAAAATGTTACTGTGGAGATAGCAGACAGGAGGTTACTACGGAGACAGGACAGAGGAGGTGTTTCTACAGAAACAGCAGAGGAGGCATTTCCATGGAGACAGATCAAGTTGGTTTATGTGGAAACTGATCTTTGCCTAATCAGATGTCTTTTATGGAGGAAATGTGAAGGAATGTCAGCAATGTTCGTCAATGTCAGTCTATTGCTCATAAAGTTTAAAATATTGCTCATAAAGTTGCCGTTGTTACCATAGCAACCAGAGTTTATAAGCAGTTTACACGTTCATCGTCTCAGGACTCCTGAAGGTGGAGTTTGCTCAGATGTTCACACTGGATGTCCATCAATGCCATTTCAATTTGTCATCTGATGGTTGAATCCCTGAAGTCAGGATCAAAAACTGACAATCAAACTATTGAGCAGCCCACCTAGTTCCAAACGAGTTGAATTCACTTAGAATTTTAGCGTTAGCATTAGCCTGCAAGTGTGTGTGTGTGTGTGTGTGTGTGTGTGTGTGTGTGTGTGTGTGTGTGTGTGTGTGTGTGATAAGCTGCAGCTCTGACAGTTTGAATGCTGTCAGCTGATAACACTTCAGTCTGGTCACAAACACACAGAACTCAGCCAGAGTAGCGATGCACTTAAGGTCAGAGGTCAACTTCAAATTCATGCATAAAACATTGTCTGTCACTTCAACCAATGAAAACACTTCCTCCCTCTAGCGCCCCCATCAGCTGGAAAAACTGGTCAAGGATCATCAGTCAAGCAGATTTATCTACAAACACCAGCGACGAGGAAAACGATCAGAAGAACATGATTCTAACACACTGAGAACATGTTTGAAGGTCAGTTCTCTGCTGCTTCCATTCCAGGTCGAATGTATCCTATTTTTTCTTGACGTTGATTCAACGCGAACAAACAAAGCCAACCGTGGTTGTATACGAGGATTCCTGCAGGTTCAGGTTCTAGCCGGATTTCTTACCTCAGCTCAGACAGCAGCACACAGAGAAACAACTGACCGAAGTTCAACTTCTATCGTCCTATCAGAGACTCCACCCCCCTGCATGAGGCCCTATCCGCCGCCCCAGACTCAGTGAACGACTCAGTCAGTTTTGTGTCTTCAAACATGAAACTGATTCTTCTTGTTCTCGAGTCTCAGTGAGCACGAGGGTCAGTGTGGAACCTTTGGACGGCTGCGTAATGTGAGGCTCCAGGAACACTCCCAAAACCACCTGAGAAGAATCTCCACACCAAGAAAAATTACATTTGATGCTGGAACACGAGCATGAGCCGTGTTTTCATGTTTACGTTTGTGATGGGTCATGTTTATCTTTCCTTTTCCAAAGAAAGTTCCTGTGAGGAGCCAATCAGGAGCTTTGATTTCAACAGACTTGCAGTGATCTGCTGCCTCCTGCTGGTCACACACACACACACACACACACACACACACACACACACACACACACACACTGTCCTTACTCACCTTGACGTCCTGGTCCAGGCTGTGACAGAGAACCTGCCAGGGAGCTGTGTACCTGAACATTCTGGTGTCAGTCCATCCTCCTGGTCCTGGTCTGGATGAGGATGAGGATGGTGCAGAAACCGACCACCATCCACCTGGGAGAAACATTCGTACTGATGACACACCTCAGAAACATTGGCATCATCATCTGAGCCAGAAACAAAGTTTCAATGAATGAGTTGAAGCTTCAGTATGTTCAGAACGTTTGTTGTCTCGTTCACACACACAGGGGGAAACAATGAAAGAGCAAAAGAAAAAATGATGTTGTGCTAACCAGCTAATGCTACATGACGTCAACAGGAGTCACAGCTGTTGGTCAGTGATGTCAGATACGCTTGACATCATCACGCAACAACGTGCTAACTGTTAGTGAACCAATCACATCACCAAGCCCCATCGGTGGGCGGGCCTAAGACCACTGACAACTTTATTGGAAACAATTGTCAGATTGATCCTTTAACTGATCAGTAACAGCAAACATGTGTTGTCCAATCGATAAGAGAAAACAACTTACAGAATGTTAAACTCACCCTGCATGTTCAGCTGCCCAGTTGATGGACGACTGACAGAGTGTGTGTGTGTGTGTGTGTGTGTGTGTGTATGTGTGTGTGTGAGACAGAGAGAGAAAGAGAGAGAGAGTGCACGCGTGAAAGCCGGAGTGTGTTTGTGTTGCTGAGCAATGTAATTTGTCAGGAATGTTGCTGACCAACAGAAAACACACAAACGCACAATGACTGCACATGCTCACCTCTGACACACACACACACACGATACCGAACCGTGTACTTCAATCACCAAAGGGCTGTTCTGACAACAGAAAACTATCCATAACATGTTTAAATGCTCACAATGTGTCTGCCAACAGGTTTATGCCCTCACGCTCTCTCTCTCTCTCTCTCTCTCACTCTCTCTCGTCTGTCTTTTGTCTTCTCTCTTGTTGAACACATGATATTATTGTCCAGCTAGTTTGTGTGTGTGCGTGTTTGTGTGTTACACTCAACTTACCTCCTGTGCAGCAGCAGGAGAACCTGGCGCGTTGCTGCTGAATCCTGCAGGGGGCGATACTCCTCGGGCAAAGCCGGTTACCATGACAACATCCTCAGAACGGCAGAACTGCTTGTCACCAGCACTTTCAGCCCCGGACACACACATGATTCACAGCGTCCATTAAATGACTGCGTTCTCAGAGGGTGGAGGCCTCGGGCCCCCAGGACAATAAGCGTGAATGAAGCATTTGAAGCAGCCGCAGCTGGAAATATGCTGCAAATCTTGTCCAGACGTTGTTAAACACATACACTCTTAAGTCCCACCAAGAGATTATGAGGCCATACACACATGTGCAAAAATAAAACCTGTTGATTATCTCAGACTGGACAGGAAACATTTATTTCTGGATGAGTCATGTTGTCCGAATCACACCTTAGATTAGTTTAGATTAGCCGAGAGGTGAAACATGAGTAAATAGCTAGTATAGCTTAGCATATAAACTTGGAAAAAGGAGCGTGTCAAGTACTTGAAGTCTATTTTAGCACAGTGACTCAAGTAGTTAGAGACAGAAGTTAACAGCTGGGCTCATTTTGCACAGGGACTTGGGAAGGTCCAAACAGTTAGCCTAGCATGGTGCAGTGACTGGAACAGTTAGCCTAGCATAGTGCAGAGGGCTGATGTGACATCCAGGCGTGGGGCTTGTCTGTGATGTCAGTCAGCCATCTTGGTTTGGTGTCACCTGAGGCTTCAGATCTGTTGGGTGAAGACACGGAGCTTCACATTAGCTGGAACAAGGACCAGTAAGAGATGCAAACATTCAGGAAGTTTATGTGACTGTGGATGAACAAAATAAGGCTTTATCTTCTTTCGCAGAAAATGTCCATTCATAAGTTTTATGTTGGGTTTTAGATGGTCCAACACACCTGACTCAGGTGGCCCATCTTCATGAAGTTCTGCAGAAGTCTGCTGCTGGTGTGGATCATATGTGTTCTGTTCTGGTCCCGGTGGATCCTGTCTCATGCCCCTTAACACTTGATTCACGCTGGCAGCTCATTATCAGGCTCCTGCAGTGCAGAACTTTGTGAAGGTGATTCACCTGGATCAGGTGACTGGACAGGAGACAGAGGTCCAGCTTTAGGAAATGTCAGCAAATAAATGGCAGGTGGTGTTTGTCCTCCAGTTGAGTCACAAAGAAGAAAAGAACAAGATGAGACCATGAACCTTCATGAACGTCTTTCTGCTGATTAGTCAACAACATGGAGACATGCTGAAGCAAATGGACATTGAACAAAGGAGGTCATGTGACATGATGGAGGCTGATGAGTGTTTGATCAACCAAACAGACATGAAAACCAATGAGATGTGCACTTCTCTGTCAGGTCGCTTTTATTCAGTTGTTTATAAAACTCAACAGAAGCTGGAGCTTCTCCTGAACACTGGCTGGACAAGAAGCTGCGGAGAAACTTCCAACAGATGATCGGTTTGTCCAGAGGTCAAAGGTTACACATCCTGTGGGCTAATGCTAATGCTAACAATCACGACATGAGGGATACAAAAGTAAAAATGCTTCAAGAAAATTAAGCAAAGAAAGTTTTTATAACAACGGATGAGAATGAAGAAACAGGAAGTGATGGTGGATGGCTGGGGGTGGGGTCGTGTGCAGTGGGTGGAGTTTAGTTGGAGTTCTGTCCGCCCCCTGCAGGCTCACATGATGCTGCAGCACTTACACGGCTGCTTCTCTTTCTTTATCTCAACTGCTCCTCTCTCCTTCTCCTTCACACTCTCTGCTGCCGTCTCGCCGTTGCTTGCTGCCGCTGCCGCTGCCACCACCATCTCTGGAGGTTTGTTGGAAGTCAGCGTAGCACCGGTGTCGTCTTTCCCTTCTCCTGGAGATGTTTTCCCATTCACGTCTTCAATGAGCACCAGCTCGGCCTTCACTGTCCCCTGCAGACCCAGAACCTTCTTGGTCTCGTCCTCGTCCTCCACATTCTGGTATCCCATGAATACCATGGTAACAGGCTTCTCTGTGCTGGCTTCTGCCACGTCTGTCTGCTTGTCTGAGTTCGCCTCCAGCCCCGTGACCTGTGACCCAACTTCAGGGCGATCCAGCTCCACCCCTTCCTCCTCCTCCAGTACCTCCTCAGTCTGGATCGACGTCACCGTGGTGACTGTGTGTGACATCACCGAAACCTCCTCAGCTTTGTGGAGGAGTTCTTCAACCTCTGAGGAGCTGAGCAGGTGGATGCCGTCTTCACCGTTCATCTCGTGGACCACTGAGAGACAGAGACAGAACCTGGATGAGAACCAGGGTCAAATCCCAGTCAGGCAGCTGACATTCTAACATATCCCTCGGATCACAGCTCATTGGCTCGTTGAACAGTTCCAGAGGTGACATTTGATGACTTCACCTTTCTGCTCATCCTCGTAAACTTTGACCCCTTGGTGGGAAAGGTCAACAGGAAGTTTGGTGTGCGAGGACAGAACTCGGGTTTCTCCTGTCACCTTGTCCCGCTCTACTTTAATCTCCACAGAGTACATTGCTGGGGGTCAGAGGTCACACAGTGTTCACAGACACACACACACACACACACACACACGTTCTGTTAGTTGGTTAGTCATGGAGCTGCATGTTAAACTGAGTTATGACAGACAAACAGTTGCTAGACATGTTGAACTAGTTGTGACCTCTGACCTTTGCAGTGTCAAATATCTAAGAACCAGGTCAGTGAACAAAGGAACACAGAACCTGCACATGGAGGCTGTTGACAGGAAGTGATCCCCGAGCAACCATTTTGGTTTCCCAGCCTCTGTCACTGACTCACCTCTCTTCATCTCCTCTTCCATTTCCCTTGCTTCCTGCGTTTCAGGGCGTTTGTGACCCTTGAACCCTGAAACGTCTCATGGGGAAAAAAAAGAGGCAAAGACAGAAAAAGGTCCACTGAAGTTGAGAGAGATGTCATCCGGTCACATGACTCTCCTCCAATCAGAGGCCCTCCTTCCACTGCCCCTGACTACTGGCAATCTCATCAGTGTTATTCTGATTAATGCTACTATGATCAATAAGTTGGTCCTGGTTCTGGTTCTCCAACACCTGATTCAGATGAACAGCCTCCATGACATCTGCTAAGAAGCCGCTGACGTGAATCAGGTGTGAAGGAGCACCAGAAACGTTAAGTGCAGGATTCTCCTGGACCACAAGGAGGACAAGGACTTATAGATTTGCACCAAAGTGACTGCTGTAAGCAGATCGCTGAAATCAAATGACTGTGATCTGACTGACAACTTCATCTACCTGACCTGCTTCATATTTGTCCTGCCGAAGGATGCAGTGACCTTTGACCTCTACGGCTGATGAGTGTCACAGTTAGAAGAAGAAGAAGAAAAGTGAGAGTGTTTATGTGGACAGAAAAGGATAAAGAGAAGAAGAAATGTACCTTTGACTGATCCTGATGTTTCCTGCAAACAGTAATAAACTGATGGTTAATCTCACAGCGCTGCCACAGGCTACTGCCGGAATTACACACACGACATCATTCATTCATCTTCTGCCGCTAATTCCAGTTACGGGTCGAGGGTCATGCTGGAGCTGGAGCTGCTGGAGCTGCAGCTGTCAACGGGCAGACGGCGGGGTACACCCGGACGAGTCAGTTCATCGCAGGGCTACATGAAGGACAGTCAGCCTTTCACACTCACATTCACACCTACGGACAATTTAGACTGACCAATTAACCTCAGCGTGCTTTTGGAGGTGGGAGGAAGCCGGAGAACCTGGAGAGAACCTACACAGACATGGGAAGAGCATGCAAACGCCACACAGAAAGAGCCCACGACAGGCAGGGAACCGGGGACCTTCTCGCTGTGAGGCAACACCACCACCACTGTGTCGCCTACATCATTTATTGTTTATTAGCATTCTGACTACTTCATCTATATGTGTGTGTGTGTGTGTGTGTGTGTGTGTGTGTGTGCGCTCACCGTGGTCTCGTTGATGCTCTCACACACACCTCCAGCCTCCAGATGGACCAGTTCTCTCTCCAACCTGCAGGAACACAACATTTGAATTCTAATCTCAACCTGCGCTCTCTCTCTCTGTCTCTCTCACACACACACAAAGACACACACACACACACACACCTGCTGACAGCATCCTCCAGGCTCCGGGTCTTGGCCTCATCCTGCTCCAGTTGTCTCCTCACCTCGTCCTGCTCATGTCCAGCAGAGGATGCTCCATCCAGCAGCCAGCGCTCTCTCAGAGCCTTTGACTGACAAACAGGAAGTTCACACGCGACCCACGATAAGTCACAATTTGGCAATGCTGCCCCTAGTGGACACTAGAGGTTATAAACTCACATTTTAAGATTGGTGTGTGTTAGTTTGTGATGAGAAGTGTACATTGGTGCTGGACCGGCTCCTGATTGGCTGCTGAACTCTCACCCAGTGAGGAAGAATGCTCATGAATATTAATGAGCTCAGAGAAAGAAAGTGAGGACAGTTTCTCTGCTGTTGAGCTCGTCTCTCCCCCCTCAGACCTTCACCCTGAGCTGCGGCGTGGAAGCAGATGACGTGTGAATGTGTTATGTGATCCAGCAGCTGTTTGTTCCAAATAGTTTTCAGTTTATTTTGAAGGAGCTTCGGTGAGTTGCAGCGTTTCTGTCGTTCCTGTTAAAACCGGCGGATATTTTTAATCTGCAGCTGTTCACATTCTGCAGTTTGCCCCCCCCACACACACACACATCACACAACAACAGCACTGGGCGCTCCTTCCCTCTGATTGGCCGGCAGCTGTCGCTCTCAAACTTCTTTAGTTTGCTAACAACAGGACATGTCTCCATGGCGACGGCCTCTGTCTGTGGTAGCGGTACCTTCAGGTGCTGAAGAGCTCTTCGGTCGTCCTCCAGCTGACGCTTCTTGTTCTCTATCTCCGTCTGCCATTTCCTCTTCTCCTGAGGCATCATGGGAAACAGAGTCTGACTGGAGCGTTCGTTGAATGAACCAAAGAGCGTGAACGTGAACAAACTTAAAAAATCAACAGATGAAACCAATGTGTGTGTGTGTATGTGTGTGTGTGTGTGTAGGGAGGGGGGTACTCACTGCGATAAGTTGCAGACGATCAGCTCCACTCGTCCTGTCAGAAACAAGTATGTTCATATGAAAAAACAACACAGAGAGAAAAACTCATCCAGTCATGGGTGACAAATTGGTCAAAAGCCTATGCTTCTCTGCCACAAGGAGGCAACACTAGTGATGGGCAAAATTTTCTTTTCGGTGGACTAAAGCAGTAGAATCCATTCAGTGTTTACTTTTCAGAGAGTAGTTCATGTCATTTGACTTGTTCACAGGGAACTAACCACGAATCAGGTTCACCTACAGCAGTTCACCTGCAGCACTCAGCTGAACTGTGAAACGAACAAATCTTTACAAACTGGACAACCTAGGACACCTGCCCCATGAGGTCATCGGTGTGGGTGGAGCCAGCTTTTAACTTTAATAAATTACAGTTTCTGGAACTGATCAGCACAACTATTAAATTGTAAAATATCAGAATAAAGCAGATTTGTTTGATCAGAAATAGGATGGATGTGACATCTTTTTCTCAGTGTCTGTGGGTTTAGGCTTCTGACATGGAATGACACAATGTCCGCCATCAGATGCTAAAGGATTAGTCCCAGCTCACACTCGGAGGACCAGCCTCCGTCTGCAGTCAGGTCACGTGACATCCGCCTCAATTAGCAGATCAATAAAAGCTGACGTCATTAGGGCTCGTGGACACAACGACACACCTACAGCTTAATTCTGATTATTTCATCAGTTCAATCTAATGGTATAATAATCAAAAAACACACTTTTAAAAGGGAACAGCAGAAACTATGACTGAGCAGAATGGGGCTTTTATTTTGGAACACAACGGCAGTGTGAGGAACTTTACCGAATTGATCACAAAACACAAACCAAATCACTGCAAAACTGATCAATATGTAATTAAAGTAGCTCCGAGGACGTCCAGGCTGCTTCCGCTGAGGAAGTGGAGCCAGTCAATCACTCCACGGGGGCGCGCCCCATCACACGCGCGTGCGCGCGCGCACACACACACACACACACACACACCAGCAGCCGCAGTGAAGCAGCTTCTCTACATCAGTTTGTGACAGTTCTTTTGAGACTCAGCGACCCTGAGCGACTGACCCCGCCTGCGTCACAAACTGTCCCACAAGCCCAAACAAACAAACAGGAAGATGAAGAAGAAGGACACTCACTCCATGTGTGACAGATCCATCCGCTGCACCCCGATCATCTGAAGCCCGGTCAGACTGCAGCCACGCCCACCACATGGGGTAGCGGGGCATTTCACAATAAAAGCCGCAGAAGATTCATGACAGGAAACTGGTGATTCTTTCACATTAAAGCCTCGTGACGCTTCTCGGTGCTTCCGGTGCCACAGCGAGCTAGATGCAGCAGCATACAGGAGCGTGTGTGTGTGTGTTCTATTTTCAATAGATAGACAGACTAACAATCCATTAAAGGCAGACTTTTATTTTTGAAAAGAAAGCACTGAAATTAGAGTTTTAAAAGAAACAAAAACATGAAACAGCAACTAACATTACCTGTGTGTGTGTGCGTGTGTAAACGTGTTGAAAATGAAACACAATTTTTTAAAGAGATTTTCAGAATAAACAGAAATCTTTAGTCTTCAAGTCTTCAGACCAACCTCAGCCTCCAGCAGGGGGCGCTGGGCGGAATGTAAAGTCAGTTTTTCAGCCCTTGAGTTGAGAATCTGTGATGGTTTCTTGTTTTACAAAAATGGACGTGAAGTTTTTTTTTTCAAAAATCAGTTTGAATTTTGCTGATAAAATTAAAAATCTCAACAAGGACAATTTGTAAAAGGCCAGAAAAAGAAGGACAAATAAATAAATAAGTTAAAATGGGTCATTTCAGTATTTTGGAGTCAAACACTGACGACTGAGTTTCACTTCGAAAAACATGCAAAAGATTTGTAAGTGTCGCTGTCCAATCATCACGTTTTATTTCTGTAGAAAAAACGCATCAGTGAGTTGAAGCTCCGAACTCAAAAAGTCAGTTCAACAGAAAAAGAAATGTGATGATCTGGTGCTGCAACACTCAGCTGCTTCACTGCTGATGCGGTCAGCGGACAAGGAAACTTCCTGTCAGCTGACGAGATTACCTTTCTGGATGAGGTGCGTTGCCAGACGTTTGGCTTAGCTCGGACACAAACATGATTCAAAACAGTGATCGTTCAGGAGATGGAAGCCGCAAATTCACTGACACTCCAAGAATACCGAAGGCAGCAAGGATGCGACTTTTGGCCCGTGCACATGCTTCAAGCTAACGGATGTCAAACTGTCTCTGTAGCTACGCATCTTCCAAGAAACGACAGTTTATGCCAGTACACCATGAGAAACACGCTTTATCGAAGCTCCAGCAGACAGGAAGTGACATCACAGAGGTGGAGGAGGGAACTGACGGCGTGGCATTCCAGTATCAGAAGCGTTTACAGACGAACTTCCTGTCTGACCTTCAAACTATGAGTGCGAGCAGTGCAGGGACGAGCTGGGCACCAGACACTGAGCACACTCAGGGGAATGACTCAGCGGAAGGGGGTGGGTCATTCAGGGAACCATGGCACCACCAGGGGCTCAGAACTCCACCTTGCAGGCGGGGAACGTCTCCTCCTGCATGGCCACAGTGCTGTTGCTGCCGAGCACAGTGATTGACAGCTGCTGCTGCCTCTCATGTGTCTCCTGGTACCACTCGTGCATCGCCAGCGAATCAAACGTTGGGATCAGAGTCACCTGAGGAGACATCACACACGTCAGCGTCTCTGCGCGTTTGAAGGCAACGGAAACAAACAAGCCTCGGCTCACCTGCACATCCGCCCAGCTGCTCTTCCCCTCCAGCAGAGCGTCCAGGATGCTCCGTAGCTCCGCCTCCTTCTGCGGCTCATCACCGCTGATAATGTAATAAGCCGAGCGCAGTCGCTTGAAGAAGTCCACGCTGACGGTGGAGGAGGCAGCGCCGGACGGCAGGTAGGCCAGGTCCACGTAGACCGCGGAGTCCTCAGAACCTTTGGAACCTGAAGAACACAGACCGGATCAGACTGGATGGATCCAGATCCTGCTGCAGGAACATCTGCTCGTGTCAAAAGCTGCAGATTGATCATGGATCATTTTAGATCTGCTGCACTTCAACAGTTCAAGTAAAGTCCAGTCCAGATTCCAGACGCAACAACTTGAAACAAGTAAATAGGTGCATCCGCTTACAAAAGAACGTTCCAACAGTTCAGTTCACACCAAGGCACTGCACTCCGACCCTTCATTGTGTTCTCATGTAAACTACTGTAGTTTCCGATGCAACGTGCCTTAAGGCAGAAACGCACTAACAAACACCGGAGTAATTCGCTCTTATCAGCCAATTTCCACAATAGGCCTGAGATTTCCCTCTGTGGTTTTGTTAGCATAGAATTTCAAGATAATGTTGTGAAGACACGGTTGCCCGGTCAGCTGGTCGTTCTTGTCCTGCATTCAAAAGTTAGCATGTTTGTTACCTGGATACACCACAGACATGCACCACAGTGCCTTGTACCTCGCTTACCAAGTCATTGGTCATAACGATAGCAACGGTCTGAAACATTAGCAGTGACTGAACAGGTAGAATCCTCTGGAACTTCTGGAGGATGTCTGGTTCTGGCTCTGGATTACAGCTTCTTCTTGAAGCTCACTCACCTGAAAACGAAGGTTTCAAGGGTCCAATTCTGGATCCGCCCAGAGAACTGCGTGACGATGGCTTGTTGTCGATGCTGGAAATGGTCCTGAGCGTCCCGGTGGCGCTGCCTGCCCTGGACTTCCCGTTCAGGGTGGACGTTCCTCCAGACGGTCCCTTCAGCGTGGTCCCTGTTGGTTTCTTGGTCTTTGCAGAAGAGAATTTCAGGCTCCTGCTGGAGGCGTCGGGCTCCATGTCAGCCATGCATGCACCGGGCTGCGGCGGCAACGGAGGCAGGTCCTTGACGGGCGCAGGAGGTGGGTCATGGGAGGACAAAGGTATAGCTCTGGAAGGATCCGTTTGGAAGAAGCTGCTGGAATCATCGTCGGAGTCAGTGGTGATGGAGGGGCAGTCCTCGGTGCCAGGAGGTACATCGGAGTCTGTGGCCATAGGGAACGAGTCACTGACAGAGGTGGGAGAGGTTTCCTGGCTGTACGGCGCCATGGGCTTGATGCTGCCGCTCTGATCCAGGGTTAAGTTGTTGTTGTTGGAGGTGGCGTGCACGTGCTGGAACTCACAGGGTGAAACCAGGCAGAGATCCACGTCGTGAGGGATGTCAGCTGTCAGGTCTGACATCCCGCGGACGCGCTCCTCACACCCGTTCTCGTAGCGGCCGTTGAGGGACGATCTCAGCAGCGTCTCAGAGTCGCTGACATGTTCACCAGAGATGCACCGCTCCGTCATCGGGTGTCTGGAGGAGGCAGGAGGAGGAAGCAGGTGGTCTGAGGAAACGGACAGCGACTCGTCCACTTCTGTGGAGTGAGGGGAGCACACCTCCGCCGGCAGCGATGTCATGGTGGGGGAGGAGTCGTGTAGGTCCTTCAGAGGGCTGAGGGTCGGCAGGCTGGAGGTCAGCTCCGATGTCCGACATGAGCCCTGGTTGTAGTCCTCGAAGCCTAGACTGGATGTCCTGGTGCAGAGGCTGCTGTCCACACGGAGCCCGTAGACGTCCTCCTCCGGGGACGTGTGGAAGGGGGTGTGGCCTGCGCTGGTGGGTGCCGAATCAGGAGGAGAAACGGATTCTTTTTCCTCCGATGTGTGTTTCCAAGAGCCCTGGACAGGAGGAAAGGTGGTGGAACTGAGGTCGAAGTTGACACCTTTTGGTGCTTTTGGAGTAGTGTCCTGGCGGAATGTCTCTGGGCTGTCCACCCTCTGTCTGCTGGTCTCATCTTCCAGTCCCAGTCGTTCAAACTCGGCTGTCATGTCCTCGGGTGTGGACGTCTTGGAGTGCTCTGGCTCCTTTGTAGAAGTCGCAGTTTTGGTTCCTCTGTTCGCTGCGTCTCTCTTTGGAGTTCCATCTTTCTTCGCAGGTCCAGTTCTACTTGCAGCCTTCTTCACGTCCGTGCTCCCTGCCAATCCTACACCTTTCTTCACGTCTTTCACCGAAGCCTTTGCCGTTTTCTTGTCTTCCGGTTTCACCTCCTTCTTACTGTCTTTCTTTGGTTCCAGTTTGACTTCTTTCTTAGGTTTGGCACTTTGTGTTTCCTTCTTTACACTTTCTTTCTTCCTCTCCCCATTCTCTTCTTTCTTCACCACCAGGGGCTTCTCGTCCTTCTTTTTCACGTCCTTCCTCTCCTCTTTCATCACGTCTTTCTTTGGAGCAGCTTTGTCCGTGAACTTTGGCGACTTTAACTTACTTTCTACTTCCTTTGCTTTGACTTTTTCTTCTCCGTCACCTGTCGCCTTTGGCCTTGTTTTCACTTCCGGTTTCTTCACGTCCACTCGTACCAGCTTGTCTTTCTGTGCGCCGCCCCTGCCACCGGGTCGTACGTCCTTCGACTGGGACTTGAGACTCTCTCGACTCTCTGCACGTTTTGGTTGTTGTTTGTCATTTTTTTCCAGGTCCCTTGAACACACCACAGGAGCTTTGAGGAAATCCAGATGTTTCAATTTTTCCAGTCCGTCGAGAATCTTATGCTGCGGCGTGCAGCCTGGGAAGAGGACACGGATGATCTTCTCCTGGGGACTGGACGGATGCCACACTAGCAGAGCACAAATGGAGATGAGGCCCATCAGCGTGGGGTCGGCAGAACCCTTGGATTCACAGCACCACGTGTGCATCAGAGCCTCCAGTTCTTTGCTGCCACTGACGGGGTTCAGAGTGTACATCTCCAGACGACCCACCCCCATCTTCTGGAACAGAATAACTGGCTCAATCCGTGGGCCATTATGGCGACTGAGCGGCTCTGGTTTGATCGACAGTCTGTGCAAGAACTGCAAAGTCTGCGCCACCTGGTCTGCGCTCCGCAGCTCACCAGCATCGCCCTGGATGGACCTTAGTCGGTCTGGGGCGTTGAGGAAAACCACGCCCAGCTCAGGTGAGATGAGGTTCCTCGCCCAGTCTTCCTCGGTTCCTGCCGACTCTGCGTCCAGCTCGGCCACTTTCCGCAGCAGCAGGCTGTTGAGCCCGGGCAGGTTGTCCACGCCGATGTGGGTGATGAGGACGCAGTCGATCCTGTCCAGGTGCCGGACCAGTTTCCAGAAGCAGGCACAGAGGTCGGAGCCGCCGTTCACCAGGATGTTGAAGCCATTAACAGCGAAGAAGGCGGAGTCTCCTCTGCCACCAGGGAAGATGTAGCAGCAGGGCCGAGAGAGCTTCAAGAAGCCCACGGTGCTCGGAGGCTCCAGCAGGTCAAAGGGCGACTCGTACTCTAGCGACTCGGACAGGTACTCTGTGAACTCCTGCAGACCCTCCATCTCCGGGAGCAGCACGGGGGGGTTGATCTGGATGTGGATGAAGTCCTGCAGGTGGTGTTTCTCCAGCGTGGAGTTCTTCCAAAGGCCATAGTCTGGACAGCTCAGGGTGAGATGGACCTTCTCTGCATGGTCAGCAGAGCTCAGCAGCTCCCCCACCTGGTCAAACACAGACAAGATAAATGTCTCGGGGTTGAACTGCTGGGTGGGGGATGGGTTCATCTTCACAAAACCTTCTGCAGTTCCTCTGTCAAATCCACCGTGGAATTAATGTGTATTTATTCAGTGGAAATAGACTGTAAAATGAAACGTTTGGGACTGTCATGTTCTTTTAACACAAACAATACACTTGTCGTTATTGTTTGAGAACAGTGAATTTTCATCCCGTCCAGGTTGTCAGCCTAGGGGGAAACACTGAGCTGTGGATGAACTAAATCAAGTATAAAAATCAAGTATAAAAACTCGTGACCCAAATTATTTGTATAGTTCTTTAAAATGCAACTGTAAGGCAACATCATGTGACCTCTCGTAGAAACGTTATCTCACCTCCTCATCGTCAAATATCTGGATGAAGTCTGTGAGGGAGAAGGAGCCTCTCTGCAGAACAATATCTCCGCTCTCCTCTACACACTGACCCGCCAGAACAAGCAGTTTGTGTCGGGATGGGTTGAAGAGCAGCCGCCGGACCTGAACACACAAACAGGAAAAAGGTTCGCAAGAGAGTGAGTCAGTAACGCCGGATCCTCTTCTGACACGCTTCACAAATCTGATACAGCACACAGTTCCACTTCAGAGTCACGCGCTGATGGGTGCAGCCGGACTCAGAGGGAATGAACGCAGCCACAGAGCTCAAGCGGTGATGTCACCGTGGCGAAGGGGAATCAACCACAGATAAGAGATGTGACAGTGCTTTGTTGGAAGAACTCATCTCACCTCTGCGCAGACAAAGTCATGAGCAGGATTCACCACAACCTGAGTGTCCAAAACGTCTCCACGGTGCTGCAGCGTCCGCTGACCTGCAGGTGCAGAACAGACAATTTGTGAGTGTTTGTGTGTGTGTGTATATAAAGCCTGTGAGACAACCTCTGACACCTGAGCCAACAGGAAGTCCTCAACTTCCTTCCTGCTGCTAAATCATGTGGCTGCCATGACTCCCGATCCACAGGTGCTGAGGAGTCCTTTAATTACATCCTTTACTGTAGGAGACGGTTTGTCAGTGTGAGTGTGAGTGTGTGAGAGTGTGTGTGTGTGTGTGTGTGTGTGTGTGTGTGTGTGTGTGTGTGTGTCTGTGTGTCTGCAGGCTGTTCAGCAGACTCTCAGCTGATTGTGTTTGGAATCAGACAAGATGGCGTCTGTCTCCTTACTGACATTATGTTGTGCCCCAGTTTGACAGCGAGGTGATGTCATCGTGTCCAGGAGCTGAGTTCCTCTTGAAGAGAGGGAACATCACAAACACACAACAGTTGGTTCTCACCTCGGACGTCCTCTGACAGGAAGGCAGAGTGTCGGGACACAAAGAGCTTCAGCTGCTGATCCAGAATGGAAACATCCACATCGACAGGCCAGCAGCGCACACCTGAGGCGCGCACACAGAGAGAGAGTCAGAGACACAAACACAGGCAGAGTCAACACAGTCCATGTTTCAGCTAATCTCTGACAGATTAGCTACTTCCTCCTCAGTGAACAGGACACTGATGTTCGAGCTTGTCACCACTTCCTCTTCAGCCCGTGAGAGATGGTTTGTCCATACATGATGGACGTTTCTAGAATAAGACAGACGTCCTTCTTCACTGCCGCAGCTGATGAGTGAGAACCATTGTCTCGGTTCAAAGTTCCATCGATTGTCACAGTGACTTGAAGTAAAACACTGCGTGAGATGTGCCGAGAGAAACAAAGGACAATACGTTGGCCTGATGTGAAACGTTTCTCTACTATAAAGAAGGAAGTCACCGTATTTGACCTTTGACCTGCTTTGTGACACCTTCCTGTCTGTGTCAGGTCAGTGGTACCATCAGGGTTGTGTCCACTGTTACATTTTCTTCATGTGACAGTGTTAAATAATTGATAGAAAGATGTAGATGATCCTTCTTTTACGACCTCCGTGATCTCAATCCCCGTCGTTATCTCAGCATTGGTGAAGTGTTCCAGTTTTATTTGATCCGACTGTGAATATTTACAACTCAGCATTAGTTTGATTCACATGAATCCATGTTAAATAATCACGATGTGAGCGATTCAGTTCTTAAACAGGGTGTATATGTTGAAACCATCAGATTCTTTCAAATATCAGATGTCTCAAACATCAGATATTTGTAGGATCACAAAAAGCTGCATATTTCTACAGCTGAGTTTTAAAATGAATTTGAGTTTCAGATGAATATTCTGAAACATGAAGTCAAATTAACACAATATTCAACATCCGGTTGGATTACATTTTCAAAACAATCCTTAAAATTAAATTTTAAAAAAGCCTGTTGCAGTTAACTCAAACAAGTTTCTGAGAATCATGAAACAGATTTTATTATGGACATAAACTTGCAGTACGTTAAATAAACATTAAATATCGCGTGATTTCACATTTAAAAAGCAAGTTGGAATTTGTCCGTGAAGCACACAAATGGGACATTTAATGAAACGGAGACACCGGGGAAATGTGACAGACAGCACGGGGGACAGCAGCGGGTCAGCCGGCGGGACGTCCTGCGTGTCCGCGGTCACTGCATCTAAATTTAACCCGACCACAAACCAGCAGCTGCTCGGAGGGCGGAGGAGGAGAAAGTCCGGTTTCGTCCTGACTTAGACATCCTCGTTAGCTAGCTGCGACGAGTTGGACCCAACTACAAGTGACTGGAAGTCCTGTAGTTTGTTTCTTTGGTGTACAAAGCTAATGAAATACATATTACCGCAGGAACAAAATTTGACCACGTTTCAGCAGCTCCGTGGTTTTATTGTGAAGGGACCAACTGACTTCCCGCCCTGCAGAACGGCCCAGTAGAGTCTCCGGTGCCGGTGAACTTTGGCACAACTCACCTGAGTCTATCTGCCGCAGCAGCCGCTCCAGCAGGCCGGTGGGCCGCAGCGCTCCGACGACCACAAGCAAAGAATAATCCGCCACATCAGACTGGGAGCCGAGAGGAGAACTGGGACCGCCGCCCCGTTCCGCCGCCATCATGGCCTGGACAGCCCGCTAATGACGTCACCCAGACAGCCTCGCAGGACCCGCCCGCTCTTTTCCAGAGGCGGGACAAAGGTGTTTCTGGGATGAGAGGCGGCGAATCAGAGACGAGAGAGGACCAGCAGTGACATCACTGGCCAATCAGAAGTGACGGGTGTATTCACGTGCTGAAAAGAAATCACGACAGCGTATTTACTTATTTACTTACTGTAATTAGCTGGCTGTCAACGTGTGACAAATCTTATGAAATGAACATGTATCACTCAGACCTGTTTTTTTCAACGTTTTTCTTATGACTCTAACAACAACATTATGCTGGTTTACAACAAAAATGAAGTAACACTATGGATTAAGCATCCAAACAAACTTGACAACTAAATCCGTACTTCTGTAGCTCTCGTATTGCTGTTTTTTCATTCATTCATTTTCTTCCGCTTATTTCGAGTCGAGCCCAGCTGTCAACAGGCGGACGACGGGTTACACCCTGGACGAATCGCCAGCTCATCCCAGGGAACATGAAAGACAGACAACCATTCACACTTACGGACAATTTAGAGTGACCAATTAACCTCAGCATGCTTTTGGAGGTGGGAGGAAGCCGGAGAACCCAGAGGCACGCAGACACCAAGGGCATGCAAACTCCACAGAGAAAGAGCCCTGGAATCGAACCTGAGATCTTCTTGCTATGAGGCAACACGCATTTAAACACTTTTCAAATAGTACGTATTATTATCCTGAAACATTCTAATCAGTCACAATAAAACATATGCATATAACATACACACATAGTTCAATGTAATGTGTTCTTTCCTCGTCACACAAACATACGTCCAAGTGTAATGCGCAATTTCCGAAATAAATACGCTACCCTTCGTTGGTGAAGAGTCTGTACGTTGTTGTGAAAAGCAAACATTTCTACAGTTTCTTCGAGCCCCTAAATGCAGCACGACTGGTAAGCCAACATGGCGGCGCCCATTCCAGGCAGATGTGGCTTCTTCGTGGAGAAAAAGAAGCGTTTCTGTAAAATGATCGTGTCTGAGGGGAAAAGATTCTGTGGAGAACATGCAAACATGGTGAGTTCTCGTCCGCTGCGACTCACAGTGGTGGAGGAAGAAGAAGATTTATCAGCTGACTCTCGACAGAATATGAACGAATCATACATCATACACTTCTCACAGATCAATATGAAAACTTCGGCTTCGCTTTCAAATAAGAAACCTGATTTACTAAACTAAATATGAAGAAAAGAGACATCCACCGGCTCTTCTGCTCCGTTTGCTGTCAGCAGGTGGCGCTAAGGAGTCTGAATGATAGAAAGAAGTACTAAGATACTACAAACTACCAACGCGTTCTGTTTTATCATTGAAAATGTGTACAAACATGACATAACAACCTTTCTCTACATAAATGTCACCTGACAAACTGCGTCCTGTTTCAGGAGGAAGGAAGCAGCAGCGGCCGGAGGATTGTCTGCCCTCTTGATCCCAAACAGTGAGTCCATTGATCAACTGACCTTTGATCCTGATCTCACGTTAAATCCCCAGGATAACCCAGATCCACGCCACTGTCGGCATGTGTGTCAATCTCTTGTTTGTCTCTTCAGCACAGTGAGTGAAGATAAACTGGACAAACACCTGAAGAAATGTAACTCCAGAGAGAAACCCAAACCAGTGAGTAAGAGGGGCACGCTGATGATGAAGAAGCTTGTTTCCGGCCAGTAGGCCTGTAGGCCCACTTTGTATATTTCACGTAAAATACTGTTTTAATGTGCCACAGGTTTATTACGTGGAAAATATAAACGGTGGCTCAGCGGATGGAGAAGAGACGCCCCAGCAGGTAAACATCTCTTCCTTCAGAGCTTCAGTTAACAACAGCTGATGATGATGATGCTGCTGTTTGTCACCAGGTGAGTTTGTCTGAACTCAGCCGGTGTTACTTACAACATCTGGTGGAAAAACTGAGGACAGCATCAACAGGTGAGTGAGGTCACTGTTCATCCACCTGTCTGTCCATCCGTCCGTCTGTTCACTTGTCTGTCTGTGTGGTACAGGGCTGCAGTGTGACCTGGAGGACAACTTCCTGTCTCACCCCGTCCTCCAGGAGGAGCTCAGCAACCCAAAGAACGGAGACTCCGCCTACAAACACCTGAAACAACAGGTGGAGACATTGTAGTCATTGTGGGTCTCAGCTGTTGGACCCTGGCTGTGGCGTCTCACCCGTCAGCTGTCTCCAGTCCTCTATCCTAGGGCACCTGGAGGCCCTGGGGCTGCTGGGACGTGGCCGGTGCTTTGTGGAGTTTGGAGCAGGTAGAGGGAAACTGTCTCATTGGATCCACGAGGCCCTGAAGACCTGCGAGGATCCAGAGACGTGTGGACATCTGCAGATGCTGCTGGTGGAACGCTGCAGCACACGCTTCAAGGCACGAGAAGCTTCTGAGGAACCACAGGAACCAGTTCAGATGAGATGAACATCTCAGTCAAGTTGTTTTTGTGTGCTACAACTTGGCATCACTGTATGACAGGGCGGGGCTTATGTCCTGCTTGCAGCCCCGCTCACATTGAGACATGGGCCTGTGTTGCCCTAATAGACAAACAGAATGTAAACGAATGCTAACGCTAATGTTCAGTGACTGTGATCTTCAGAATTCAGATTTCTAGTGTCACCTGTCACAGGTGGACGGGAAGCATCAGGATGGTGGTGTTGAGTTTGAGAGGCTGCAGGTCGACATTCAACATCTGGATTTGAGTGAGTGAGCGCACACAAGTGGCGTCAGGTGTATTTCCAGCGTTGATCCACCCACTGACCTCGTTTCCTGTCTCCAGGTAAAGTTCCTCTGCTCAGACGGCAGCTGCCACTCATCGCAGTCGGGAAACATCTGTGTGGAGCAGCAACAGGTGAGAGCATGTGACAGCGACACACTCTGCCATCATCATCTTCATCATCACAGCACTGATGGTTGTAAAAATAAGGATCGGTGTCATTTGTTAGATCTCGCTCTGCGCTGTTTGCTTGGAATGCCAGAACCCCGAGAAGAACCCCGGAGAAAACGCCTCAAACCCTCAGACGAGTCACCAGCTCCTGGTCGCAGTCCCGTTCTTGGCCTGGCAGTGGCGCTGTGCTGTCACCATCGCTGTGAGTGGCGTCACTATGTGGGTCAGCAGTTCTTCCTGCAGCGAGGACTGGGAGCTGAAGAGTTCTCTGCCTTCTGTCGGATGTCCAGCTGGGCCACATGTGGCCTACGAGCATCCAATGAGAGCGCAGACGAGGACGATCATCAGCCGACTGAGGAGACGGACGCAGTGAATGGGTGAGTGTTTGACCTCCAGCGGCAGGATGTAACTCTGAACTCTCAGCGGTCTAGTGATGGGAAAAACAGTTCTTTTAACCATACTGAATCATTAGAATCCATTCTTCAAAAACATTCATTCAGAACATCGGTTCACCGAATCGTTCAGTTCAGTTCTGTAATGTGTTTAAGTCATTTTCAGTGAGTGTCGTTCACAGGAAGGAACAAACGAATCAGATTCACAATTCACTGCGGCTTTCTACTGAACTGTGAAATGAACAAATCTTTTCAATAAGCAATTCAGTGAAGTTTGTTCACCCAAAAGATTTGTTCGTACAAGCGATACCTTTGCCTTTGCAAACAGGACACTACAGTGGTCATCATGGTGATGATTAAGACAAAGCAGGAAGTACTTACATGCTGCTCATCTCTGTCAGAGTGAGGCTAATAGTTAGCATGTTAGCACTGTGCGATCACTCAGCTGGTCTATCAGGGTTCTGTCTTTTGTTAGTGTTAGGCGTAGTGCGGTGCTGATACTGAAAGTTCTTTCAATGGAAACATGTCAGCTGACTCCTCCTCCACAGATTCCTGTCGCTAGCCGAGCGCCAGCAGGTGGGTCGTCTGTGTAAGCTTCTCATCAACAGTGGGCGCCTGCACTTCCTGCAGACCAAAGGGTTCGAAGGCAAACTGACGGCTTACATCAGCAGTCAGGTGACTCTGGAGAACGTCCTCCTGACCGCGACCCCCACTACTCATCCTACTGCTGAGGGCCCGGTTGTATGACCTCAGATGGACGATAAACCAAATGATTTTTATTTACAAAATGTCTTTCAGTTTCAGTGACATTGATTAAAGTATTTTATATTTCTTTATATTTCAACTCTTTTAACACCAATGGTATCGCTGACGATACATACACCCTAGCATATTGTGAAGTACCATAATTGCGTGATTGTTTGCTCCGTCAGAAAACAAAAGCTGAGAAGTGTCACTTGGTTTCCCAACCTAGGGGGGAAGAAGGAGCTAGGAGAAGGAGAAACCGTTCATCAGTTCCTGACAGCTGAGAAGTTGCACTTCAGACAAGTTGCTGTCATTACGGTAATGACTCACCGGCTTCCAGCAACAGTGAATTGGTTTCCCGTAATTCTCAGCTTTCAGGAACCGTTCAATGTTTTCTGATAGCACTCACGTTATTACAGTACTGCAAAGTATGCTAACGTACCAACAGGAACAGGCACATGAAGTGCTGAGTTAGAAGTAGATTATTTGAAAAATTAAATGAGAAACAGTCCAAAAGAAAAGTTGTCATGCATTGGATTTTTAATTGTTGTACATGAATATTATTGATTTAACATAAATCAGAACCCAAATGTTTCTGTGACACTGTTCATCAAGTCCTTTGACCTTCGTCACAGCGAACAGCATCACGGTGAAGGCTGGTGAGAAGGCATCAGTGATTTGGATCCCGTTATAGTTTCTGATCACTGACACGTTTTTAACGTGGTGGTGCGGTGCACGTTGAGCGCGGCGTATGCTCTCTTTCTGGCCTCCCGGATGTACATTTGCATGAACTCTAGTCCAAACATTTCTCTGTCGTTATCATCTTCCTCTTCCTCCTCCGTCCTGCTAGGTGCCAGCGTCATGTCCAGAGTCAAAGGATTGTCACGGAAATTCACAAACCTGCTCAGACAAAGATGTCCACATCAGTCATGAGCTACGACTGTGGAGTGTGTGTGTGTGGGGGGGTGCTGACCTGAGGTTGGACATGTCCTCCATCAGGGGGGGGATGTCCCTCAGGCGGTTGCTACTGACGACCAGCGTGTCCAGATTCGCCATCCTGCTGATGTTTTCTGGAAGTTTGTCCAGTAGGTTGCGCTGCAGCCACAGAGTATGAAGCTTCTCCATTCTGAGGACACATGCAGACTGAATGATGTATGTGTATGTGTGTGTGTGTGTGTGTGTGTCACACTTCCACCTACCTGTGGATGTCCTCAGGCAAGTGCTGGAGGTGGTTCCCTCCCATGTCCAGCCACTCGAGCACCGGTAGGTAGAGCAGACAATCGGGCATGCCAGTGAACCCGTTCATTGACAAATCCAGGTGCTGCAGCCGCTTCAGGTTCCTGAGCTAAAGGAAAGCTACTCAGTTCGGTCCGAATGAATACACACACACACATAGTTCTGTACCTGGTCTGGAAGTTGGTTCAGGTCCCGGTTCATTGCCAGCTCCAATCTCGCCAGACTCTCGCAGCAGCCCAGTTCTTCTGGGACGGACCGGACTCGGTTGTAGCTGAGCAGCAGCTCTCTGAGGCGAGTCAGCTGACCTGAGACCAGAACCCGAGCACCTGACTGAACACCACTGAAACTGGGTTGCACAGGACAAACAGCATACTGACCGATTTGCTCTGGGATCTCTGTGATACCGTTCCTGGAGAGATCCAGAACCAGAAGGGTCTGGAAGCTGGAGATGAACTGAGGGATCTTCTGCAGTCCGGTTCGGTGAATCTGCCACTCCTGGACCTGACTGAGCTGGACCAGACAGTTTGGCAGGGACTGATGGCGGGGGTGTCAGAACAGTCACTCAGAGGTCTGGTGGATTTGGTTCCTGACGCAGCAGGTGACATCATCACGCTACCTTCCACTCCTCATGCTCAATACAGAGGACAAGTCGCCCGTCTTCAGTCTTCAGCTTCTTTTTCAGTCGAGCCAGAACGGCCCGGTCCTCCCAAACACCAGCGTTCAGTCTGAACCAGAACCAGACACATCAGGGCCAATGAGAAACAGACCAGAAGTGGTGGAGCCTGACCTGCCACACGGTGTCCTCCTCCTCTTCTCCTCCTCCCGGTCCTGCTGGACTCTCCGAATCCGTGTCTCCCAAAGAGCTTTGATGGAGCTGATGGACCCGCACACCACCACGCCGGTCATGACTGCCACTTCTTGTCACTGCGTGATATCACCGCACCAACGACGTCATCTCACCTTGGACCGGCAGCTTCCTGCTGAACACCCTGTTTCAGTCAGGGGCTGGTCAGTCATACTGAGAAATGGTGTGTGTGTGTGTGTGTGTGTGTGTCACCAGTCTCACCTGGACCGCCCTGCAGGATCTTCGACATCACAGCAGGTGTGAGCCAATCACAGTCCAGTCAGGAAACTGTGACACGACGTAGCAAATATTTGTGTTTGTTTGCTGAAGAAAAACATCACTCACTAACACTCTGAGAGGTTTTATGTCTTAAAAAGAGTTAAGATGCATTATTCATTATTATTATGATTATTTTATTATTCTTTCAGATGAAGTATTTCTGTCCTATTTGCAGACCATGACAGCAATGAGTACTTAAAGTATGTAAAATGTACTGGCCTGTAATAAGAACACCGTCAGTAGCAGTAGTACACATTAGTATCTTACAGCAGTATTATTCACAGCCTTTCTTTATTTCACCGAGGTTCTCACCTTGTGTCGAGCTTCAGTTCTTTGTTTCCTCTGCTGAAATCTGACCTCAGATCGTATGGATAAATTTAGCCTCCAAGTCACATGACCTCATCGACATTTGTAGCACAGCGCATGTACTCACTGCAGTCACATAACTGTTGAGAGACTTTAAAAGGACGCCATGACGTCATCACAGTCCTATCTAGAAGTATTGTACACAAGTTCTTATTTTAAAACTCGGCATAAGCAGGGCATCAACACATTTATTTAACTGCTTATTTTTCCTCTCCACTGAAATCTTAAGTAAAAGACGAAAGACCGATACGATATGGATAGAAACAACAGGCACTATCGTTCGTGCGGCGATTTATTTGTTGAACTGTTGGAAGAATACCGACATCTAGCTGGGTCGCATTGGAATTGCAACACACAAAAATTCAGCACCCGGGTTACCAACTGCATCAAGCAATCAGTCTGCACGAGCCATATCAAGTGATGAATCCTACAGGATTCACGGGATAGCTCTGCGATCCATTATCAATTACTAATTTTTGGAAGTGCACGTCAGCCTACACCGTAGGTACGCCGTCGATTTGACGCAGTAGCATCAAGCCTGAATTATGCTACTACGTCAAATCGACACCGTTGCCGTGACACCGTCGTGAACCCTTGAAACTTCTCCATCAGTCTATTTTGTCACTGCCAGAGCACTACGGGGTCGCGTCTCTGTAGTTGTTTCACTTCTGGCTTTTCCAGTCACATCTGATTTTATTTTCATCATTTGGACTGTTTATATGTCATTTCAAAAACTAAGTAATGCGGGCAAGTAACACTTTAGATTCAGAATATGTGGTCAGTTTATCCAAATATCGCCTATTTGGAAATTTGTTCCAACGTTGTCAGAGATGAGAAGCAGCTGGCCCTGGGGAGCAGGGCTTTCAGCCGCTCTGCCCCTCGGCTCTGGAACTCCCTTTCCACAGACCTCCGCAATCTGACCTCTGACTCGATTTGATGAGGGGCTGCGATATCCAGCTTTAACACTAGATGTCACTATCTTTCGTTTGGTTGTTTTAATTTAAAAAAAAATCCTCCTTTTTCACCTCAAACTTTATTTAAAGTTCCTCAGCGAGTTCAAACACTTCAGATGTTTGAGTTCGATCATAATGGGTTGCTACATTTTGAAGATACAAAAACCCAACAGCTTTTTACACTTTTACATTTTGACGTGTCACTAAGAGAAAAAAAAGAAGAAAAGAAAAAAAACATGTCACAAATCAGAATGTCACCCAGGAGGAAGAGCTCAATCTGGTCTAAAAGATGTGAAAAGTCAGAAAAATTCCCATCACTGTTTGAGATCCACACACAGACAGTGACAAACAAATATTCTCAGGTCAATTATTAGTCAGCCACAATAATCATAACTGACTGGGAAAAGCAAAGTTCTCAAATGTCAGTTGTTTCAGGTCGTCAATCAGTTCTTGATACAATTGATCTATAATCAACTCCATGTGATGCTGAAGAGCAGTAACAGTCAAAAAATGTCATGTGACAGCAGATGGGACCTGTGAGAGATAAAATGCCATTCTGACATTAACTGTGCTGATGAGGTGACTGTCATCTCCTCTCACGACTGTTGATCACATGACACTCAGGTAAACACACATCACATTTGAGCTCAGGCGTCATCTGTTCTGTCATTTAATCTTTCATTTGATGCAGTTTACTCAGATACATTAGTTTTCAAACTGAAACTTGGGCTTCTGTTGTGCAGAGACGTTATGTAATGTTTTTTTGACTTGTTTTAGGGTCTTCATCTCTCCGCCACAGCCAACTGACTCCAGGTGAGGCTGCTCGACATGTGACAGGAAGCTGAGCTACTCGAAGGACTTGGTCCATGTATGTTTCCATGGTAACAAGCCACTGCTGATGGGCTGTCATGAAAACAGTGTTGTACTGAATATGTGATGTCTGAACCCAGAAACCAAACTAACTACGTCTAAGATCCACTCGGTGACTGGTCATCATGATAACAACATGGTGGACCCAGCCTCCTCCCCTCGGCGCCTAAAGGCAACACGGACATGACACCAGGTGAGACAAAGGCCTCCAGCGGACAAGGGCAGCGGGGGGAGGATGGGCAGGTTCTCGCCAGCAGGGCTGACGGGAAATATTTCAGTTCTTATTTGAGGTCCAGCACCATGCTCGCTGGGTTCTCCAGATACTCCCGCCACAGGTTGGAGAAGCGACACATGGTGGCTCCGTCAATGATACGATGATCTGCAGACCAGCTGATCTGCATGATGTGAGCGCGTGTCACATGACCATTGGAGTCGAAGCGCGGCAGAATCTGACAGGGGAAATGAAAAACAGGAAGTCAAACTGAGTGTTGATCACATGACTAATGTACAGGATGTGATGTGATGAACTCACCTGAATTTTCCCCAGAGCTCCAATAGCGACCTCAGGAGGAAGAATGACTGGTTTGGCGTACGTCCCTCCGATCTGGTTTAAACGGACGCAGAGTATAAGTGTGCGAGTTAGTGTGCGCCTCCCTGGCAGTTCTGGTTGTGGACTCACCGATCCGATGTTGGACAGGCTGAAGGTTCCTCCGGTCAGGTCGGCAGTCCCCAGCTGACCCGCGGCTCCCAGCGCCTGCAGACGGTTCAGCTCCTGAGCGATTTCAAACACGCTGAGCAGCTGGACGTTCTTCACATTGGGAACCAGCAGACCCTGACTGGTGTCCATCGCCAGGCCGATGTTGTGAGATGCCTTTGGCGAGAACAAGAACTTGAGAACAGAACAGAACTTGAGATAACTACTTGTGGTTAGACTCCTCCCCCACAGTTACCTTGTACGTGATGTTCTGGCAGCTTTCGTCCAACGACGCATTGAGTATCGGAAAGTGAAGGAGGCCAAGAGAAGCAGCCTGGTCCAATGAGATTTCAGCGTTAGGACTAATAACCCCACACACGAGCATTAACCCCTCCACTGCCAACCCTCAGGTACCTTGATGAAGAAGGGCATGTAGCTCAGTTTCACCCCACGGCGTTCTGTTACAGGTCTGAGTTCGGCTCTCAGTGCCACCAGACTGCTCAGGTCGACCTCATCACAGTAACCAAAGTGAGGGATCTTCAGCGCCGCCGTCATAGTCTTCACCATGGCTTTATGAAACCCTGTTACCCACAATGAAACTCTTTACAAATACATCTGAAAAACTGGGCTGAAGCTTCAATGCTAATCCTCTTTGCTTTGTGTTGCTGCAGTGAACTTTGACCTTTGAGGGGTTCCGTGACGTCCTTGCCCGTGAACACGGGTCTGGGTGTGGCGGCTGGAGGCTTGATGGCGGCTGCTGGTGCTTGCAGGCGGCTGGCTGAAGGCAGAGCAGTGGGAGGGGGAGTTTGGATCTCCTGGAAGGGTGATGGAGGCAAGATGGCGCCCGTTTGTTTGGCCAAGAAGTTGAGAATGTCCTCCTTCAGGATCCGCCCGTCTTTACCCGTCCCCACCACCTCACTGAGCTTAATCTGAGGGGTTAGAGGTCAGAGGTCAAACCTTAGGTTACCCTACAGCATGGGGGTCAGACTTACGTTGTTCTCCATGGCGAGGCGTCTGACGGCAGGCGTGGCCTGAGTCTTATGACCTTTGATCTCCTGGTGGGTGTGCTCATCTCGGGCCATGGCAGGCGTCTCCACCACGTCCTCCTCCTGGATCAGTTCTGAACAACGCACAGGACAGCTCATGCAACAGCACCAAAGGTCAAAGGTCAGGAGAGCGGCCACCGCCTCACCTGTGCTGGATTCGGTCTCAATGTCGACCAGTGGTTTCCCCACCAGCGCTGTGGCGTCCACATCGTAGTAGAGCTTTCGGATGACGCCGTCATAGCGACTGGTGATGGTGACTGATGCTTTGTCACTCTGAACTTCACAGATGCTGTCGAACTGAGAAACCTTATCACCCTCCTTCACATACCTGACCAAAAACACATAATATCAGCTGCACAGAGGGACGTACACTTTCAGGTAAAAGAAGTCTCGTACGCACCACTCCTTGACCGTCACCTCCATGATTCCCTCTCCAATGTCTGACAGTTTGAACTGGAGGATGGGTCCTTGGTTCACTACAACACAAAACATCAATCACATCATCAGCTGTTGCCTGAGCATCAAAACCTTCAATTTTTCCCCTTCATATGGAAGAAGAGCTGAAGCTAGTTGACATTAAGGACTGATATCACCAGGGCGGACTCACCAGTGGCAGTGTGCAGCCATCTGCTGCCACCGAACATCTGCAGGTTCCTATCCCATCGGACGGTGAGCAACTGCCTGCTCCGGTTGCAGCTGAAGTTCTGCTGGCGGAAAGCCCGGCAGCAGTACTGCTGACTGATCTGAAGGGAGGAGGCGGCACATACACATCACATGTACATGGTGTCTGTCAGTGAGTTCTGACCTCGTTTCTTCAGCCAGCACCTGAACGCCACACATGTACGCACACGTGACAGCTAGGAAAGGCCACCATTAATCTGAAATGTCACATTCTAACCCTCAGTGGAGAAACAAGAACCAGGACTCTTCTGTCACCACCTCCTTATCAACTGGCAGAATCCACACACCAACACATCCACAGGACTGTGACCTCCTGCCACACACACACATACACACTTTCACCTGTCTATCAGCTGGTTATGTGGACACATTTTGTGCTTCTACAACCAACAACAAAAAAAAATTCAACTTAACGAGTGTACTTCCTGTTTGACATGTAGTCATGGCAACAGGCTTGTTTCATCCCTGTGTCACTGACAACTTCTGCAAGTTGGTTGATGTGATTTACAGGAGGAGAGAGTTTTCTGGTCATTAACTTCCAATCCTGTCAGACCTGACCGTGTCAGGACAGGAACAAACTGAACCAATGAGATAAAAAGAAATTGTAAAAAAAAAAAAAAAATCCTGTTGGTTCAGGTTCATCATCAACCACCGTCTGTGCCTGAACCAGGAAGCAGAGCTGCTGCTCGTTGGACAAGTAATCTCATAAATCAGTTTCATCCGACAAAATAGTCAATCCACGTGCCTCGTGGTAATTTAGTTTATGGTAAGTTTGACGTCATCCAACCTTGTGTCGGTTGGCTCTGCCAGCAGCTGCTTTACGGCAGGATGCTAACGGAAGCTAAAGGTAGCTGGTAGCTGATTTAATTGAAGCTAGCATTAGCATCACAGCTGGCGTGCAGCACAACTTCCTGCGGCTGACACGCTACTCTACAGCTGTGGCGTGACGTGTGGCGTGACGTCAGCACACGTCACCTGCAGACGGGGCAGTAAACAAACAGACGACCTGGAGAGGTGACAGATGTTCACTGAAAAAAAGTTTAGACTCTCACCAGCCGCCTGAAGACCGCAAAGGAGCCTCTGGTCACCGCCGCCATCTTGCCTCTGCGACGTAACGAACGCACGCCCCTACCAGCGGCCAATCACGTCCCACAGACAAGGGCGTGGGAGCGACCTCACGGCCGATTGTGGAACTACAGCTGCTGTAGTCCTTTGAATCTGAAGCTAAACTGACGTCAGCCAGTAGCACGCCGAGAGGTTCATGACGTTACAGCTGATGAGGGTGTTGTATCTGCTGGCGTCATCACTTTAGACAGAAACACTCATGTGACATTTTATGTTGTTGGCGTTATTGCTATTTAGTCTGAATCATACTTGATTTCCTTCATTTGCCAAGTTCCTGTTGTCATTTACTTCTTCATATATATATATATATTTGTATGTGAGGAACTGATTTCGCTTTATCAGACTGAACTGTCACATCTTATCATTCAACACCTGAACGCCACACATGGACATATTTCAAAAACACACAACAGCTGATGCGTAACATAATCATAATGACATGCTCATATCAGAGAAACGAGTCAGAACTGTTCAGGTTTATTGATGTATTTATTCATTCATTACAGTCTAAAGAAAAAAAAAAACCCTGAGAGACAGAGGCTGAGAGGGTAGGCCATGTTGGACCAGCTCCCGAGTGTGGGAGCTACAGGTTAGAGTTGGTGGCTCCTGATCCCTGACATTCGATGATGTACGTGACGTTACTGCTCAGCTCGTCCTCACACTTTGTTATTGTGAATTTTGCCTGCAAAGAGAAGAAACCTTTATTGACACTGTCATCCTTTCCTCTTCTTCCTCCTCTGTCTTTAATAGACCTGAGTCAGCTGCTCCGCCATGTGGATCGCTGTCTGTGTGTGCAGCGTCACCGGGCCAGTTCGGATCCGAGACGTTCCCTTTGCCAGCGCCATGAAGATGATGAGCTGAGGAGGACGAGGAGGTCAGAGATCAGAGCTCCAACACATTTCTTGGCTCATCTGAGCAGGTGACTCACCTGGTCCTGCAGGAACTCGTCTACACAGCCGTTGTGCCGAATGTTTCTCAGCAGCATCTCAGCAGCTTCAATACCCACTTTATCTGCATACACACCTGAG
The DNA here is from genome assembly GCA_901007665.1 of Aeoliscus strigatus. Taxonomy (NCBI): domain Eukaryota; kingdom Metazoa; phylum Chordata; class Actinopteri; order Syngnathiformes; family Centriscidae; genus Aeoliscus; species Aeoliscus strigatus. The sequence goes on from CAAKHB010007821.1 coordinate 174,079, forward strand.
AAACACACACACACACAAATTTCCTACTAAATATTGATCTGTTGTCAAATGTTGCAGTGGTCAGGAGCGTTCCCATTGCAACTTCCTGTCCGAAGCTCGGAAAATGACTGCAGAAAACAGCTAGAACGTGCCATCAAATTCTAATCCTCCTTTGGGCTTTCTGGTTATACTGTTACCATGGAAACATGAGGATTATGGGATGCACACATGGCAGCTCACCTTTCTTCCCCAGAGCCGAACCTGCGAACAGACATCCTGTGGACGACTCTGCGAGGATTCTAAAGGGCACACACAACACACAACACCATCATGATCCTCTGATGCTGAAGAAACAGTGATAGGCGGGGCTTACATGATGCCGTTGCCATTGCCATTGGAGTTGTCTTTTTCCTGCAGCGGTTGTATATTGATGTACAGCTCTTTGATTTCCTTCCTGATGGATCGAACGGCAGCAGTTGACATGTCTTTGGCCAACTGAGGACAAAAACACATGTGAATCTTGCTGTCTTTGACGACGGCCATCTTAGTTGGGTGAGTGAGCAATTCACTTTGAAGGGCAGCACTCCGGCCACGAATGCTCTGCCGTGGATCTTTGTGATGTTTCCCCTCTCCATCATGGTGATGGGCTGCAGCTCTTTGACCGGGTTTACTGTCACCATCACCTCACCTCCACCTTTGGGATAAAAACCCCTGAAACACAAGCACACAGTCAGAAAACATACAAACACTTAGTCTCTACTCAGATATCATCACTGACCTCATTCTGATGTCACAGTCAAAATGGATGCCAAACCTTTCCACGATGGGTTTAAACACCTGATGAAGAAAAGGTAAACATTCATCATAAGCCCTGCCCCATGCGTGTCTCACCATCAGTGTGATTGACAGCACAAAAGGATGAAAGAAGAAAGGAAGTGAGGAGAAGAGATCAAAACTCAAACGTAGGATGGAGACAGCGGCCCGTGATGTGTACATACCTTCATGGTGTAGTCGATCTGGGGTGCCATCTCTGCGTTGGTTCCACCCTTTAGGCAGAGCTGTGAGGAGCCGTCAGCGTACAGTGTACATGGCAGAGCAACCTGCAGCAGCAGACACACACTCCTGCAACACACACACACACACACACAGATAAGTGAGAGGAACGATGGACAGAGCAGCAGTGTCAGTCCGTCACACTCACCCTGCTGTCTGTGTGTCGGCAGTGTGGTTTCCAGACCGGATCCTTCCCGGCGTCAGGCTGATATCAGTGGAGCCGATGGCAGCTCCCTGCAGGCTGCCACAACACACGTCTGAGACCAGCTGCAGGCCACTCAGGTGCTGCGGTCTGAACACACACATGTTCGAATGTTAGCAGCGTCAGGACACAAAAACAAACTGAGCAGAATGACATCACTGAATAATTAATTCCATGGAGGAGACATGAAATTCACATAAAGCATATGAATGTGAATCACAGCTTCAGTTTATTACTGAAATCTGCTGGTTCACTGCAAAAACTCAAAATCTTACCAAGAGTATGTGGCTTACTTCCTGTCAAAATGTCTCATTTCTAGCCGTAATATCACTCTACACTTTAAATAAAACATACTACCTGCAGAAGTAACTTGATTTTTAGACATTTTTTACTTGTTCAAAAAAACAGTTATTTTTCTGGTGATAAATGTATAGAGTTTTTTGCGGAATTCAATGTTTCCATATCTGAACAATAAGGCAGGTCAACATACCCACAGCTGAACATCGTTAATCCATCTACTGCAACAGCTTCTGTTGTTTCAGAGGTTTTGTCAGAGAAGTTCTACACGAACCTTCTGTCAGGCTCATGTTTCTGCAGAGCATCACCGGACAACCGGATGGGTTGTTTAAAACTATGAAATAACTTCCTGGGTTGTGACCGAACACGTCCTGGTTCGGTTCTGCTCGTTTTCCCTCCCCGGGATTGTCTAAATGAGCCTGCGAACAGTGAACTTTAAAGAATAGGCTAACGTTAGCCTGCTAGCTGCTAGCTCACCTGAGACCCGGTGTGCTCCTGCCGGCTCGGATCTTGGATATCTTCACCGCGGACCCGGTGATGCAGCTGAGGGCAGCGGACACTCGGAGGATCTGCCCGCCCTGCAGCGACCGGTGAGAGGAGATGGGGAACACGGGTGAGAAAAAGCCGGCTGCGGCTGTTAGCCTTCTGTTAGCACGCTAGCAGAACAGAACGACATGTAGCTGTTCTCTCTTTCTTTCTCTCTTTCAGTGGAACAAAGTGAGAGAAGTTACTTACTCCCTCCATCACGCTTCCGTCGATCTCCACGGCTGCAACCTCCATCTTGTCTCACAAACCTTCTCTGTAACTTCCTCAATCGGTCGCGACTCCCGCTGCAGCCGCCGGCACTTTTGTTTTTGCTTCTTCTTTGGCTCAAACTTCTGCGCGTCAAGTTTGACGGAACTACTGAGGTGACTTCCGGTGGCCTTCAAAATAAAACGAAGAACTCAGCAGACAATTGTTGTAACATATGAAAGGGTTTGTTTTGAGTCTATAATTTCAATTTGACATGAAGATTAACTGAGTACATATTTTTATAGAGATGAAATTTATAGCTGTAAAGTTGTATTATTTCATGTGGTAAAATCTCTCAATGTCATTCAAGTGTCCCCCTCCTATCTGAGGGCCTGTGCAGACCAGCTGGCTCCCGCCCTCACTCAGCTCTTCAATCCCTGGAGCTGGGTGAGGTCCCCTCCTGCATCAAAACACTCCACCATCTCAGGACTGAATGACTACAGACCTGTCGTGCTGACGTTTGTAGTCATGAAGACCTTTGAACACATCTGAAGTCCCTCACAAACATCCTGCGGGATCCTCAGCAGTTTGTCTCAAAGGCAAATAGGTCAGTTGATCTGGATCGTCCTGGGACTTACCCACGGATCCTGTTTGTGGACTTCAGCCGCTCTCTGTAAGTGGATCTACACCTTCCTGACTGACAGAAGCCAGCAGGTTAGGCTGAGACAGGTCACTTCGAACATTCATTCCACCAGCACCGGCACCCCCCAGAGATGTGTCCTTCATGCACGGCTCTTGTCCCTCTACACAAGTAAATGCGCCTCCACGGACCCCTCTGTGAAGCGCCTGAAGTTTCTCTACTTCTCTACTTCTTGTGTCTCCTGAGGAAACTGGGACTGCCCCCTGAGTTGCTCCAGAGGTTCTACTCTGCAGTCATTGACTGTCCTGTTCTCTTCCATCACTGTGGAGCTGCCACCAAGCAGAACAGATTCAGACTGCAGCAAAACTGTGAGGTCTGCTGAGCACATCATTGGTGGCCCTCTGCCCTCTACTCAGGACCTGTCACTGGAGGGCAGGGAATATTTGTCAACGACTCCAGTCACCTCGCATATAGACTTTTTCAACTGCTCCCATCTGGCAGGCGCCTCAGAGCCCTGCACACAAGGACCACCACACAGGAACAGCTTCTTCCAAACAGCAGTCACCATATTAATGACTGCACAATGTCAACAGTTGTATTATTCATCTGCACTACTGACTGTCTGAATGTCAGCACTCTTAGCTACACTTCCCAGTCACACATGTATATATTGTTGATCGTGTACATACAATGTTTGTTTGTGAGACAACAACTGCCAAAGATTCCTTGTATGAGTCAAGTCCTTGTACTTGGTCAATAAAGCTCTGATTCTGATTTGCTTTATAAATAAAGTTAAAAGTCCTGAGTTAACCCTTTATAGGGCCATTGAAATATTTATTGAAATGGAAATACTTTAAGTACTGGCATTTATACCTATTTTGGTTTTACTTATTCATAATTGTGCACACATGTATAGTATATACGTACTTAACATAATTACTCAGAAAAATTTAGAGACAGAGAGTGAGATGGAAGTGATCAAATATGGTGTCTCTCCCTTTAAAGGGATAAGATCCAGTGAAGGTGTAGAGCATCCCTCAGCAGAACTTTGGTACCTCTTAGGCTGATGAAAAATAGGTCAGAATTGTTGTTTACATTCTGTCTCATCTCTGCAAAAGAATCTGCTTTGAGGAAATCATTTCTTGGAGTCTCTTGAAAGAGCTCCGGACTAGGAGAGGAATTAGGGAAGAGGAAGAGTTCTGCCTGTGGCTACAGCTCGCTCGCTCATCAGATCAGAACTGCTGCCTTGGAGCTTGGATCCTGAAATAATACAAACTGCTCCTTTAAAGGCCAGACCTGGTCTGGGTGGATAGATCCCAGAAAACGTCAGGATCTTTATTAGTCTGAAACAATAACTGTCTGGTTGGGTGGAACTCAAAGTGTGTCCTCAGGATCTTGTGAGAATCCTGGACGTGAAGGTTCCCTGGAGGTGTGTGTGTATGCTGGGTAGAGACCGGTCGTCTGTGGACCCCATCTTGTTTCCGTGACATCATCAGTGGTGTCGTGTTTATCGTCCCTCTAACCTCTTTCAGTCACCTGCAGCAGGTGAGCTGATGCTCAGCAAGAAGACCAGATTAGATGTGTGTGTGTGTGTGTTGAAACCTGAGCAGGCTGTAAACTCACACCTCTGTCCTCTCTGGAACCAGCAGTAACCTGACCTGGGTCACCAGACACCCTTACAATCCGGTTGGGTCCTCACAGTCTGATCAGTGTCCTGCAGCATGGCAGACGCTGGGGCATGGAGGTACGACTGTCCCCGCATCCTCCAGTCATCCCCTCAAGGACTAGGGCCTGGACCTGGACCAGGACCGTCTCCAAACTGTGTGTGGATCTCCCTGATTGCAGGTGAGTGACGCCACATTAAAGGGCTAATTTGTCTTCCAATCCAAATCCAATCACAGATACTAAATTATGAAAACATTCCAAAGGTTTTATCATCAGTTTTATACTTTCTTTGTTCAATGTACACACCGACTCTCCCCTGATGGGAGAATCAGAACCAGACGTGTAAAAACCAACAGTGACCTCTGATTTCCTGGAGAGGAAAACATACCTCAGTCAAAATGAGCTTTATAAACACTTCTATGAGCAGATTCTTATGACCTTTTCAGACGGATGATGGATAGCTGGAATGGAAATTAATGAAATAATTAATGACATCTAGTTATAATAATTATCATACATTACATAACCGGAGCATCACAAAAATGGAAGCCTATTTGTATGGGTCAGAGAAGCACCAAAACAAATTAATGTTGTGATTCCTGATAAGCTTTTTCATTTTATTTGCTTTGTATGAATCAAAGCAATGGAGATGAACAAGAAAAAAAAAGGTACATAAATGTCTGAATTACTATTGTCATCATTGCTGTGGATTATTGTGGATTACTGTGGATTATGTTCTTGTTTGTTCTGAATCCGAGTTTTTCTTTAAGACTTTTTAAATTAAATTGTACAAGATGTGACATAACATCACTGATCAGAACAAAGAATTTCAATAAATATTTATAATACATATAATAAAAATTAAAAAGCGTGAACCACAGAAACTTGTTCCACATCAAATCACATGTTGTTGTTATTTATCGGGCTTTGAAGCATAAACGATGACACAAGTCATCCCTGCTGATAATTTTCCAGAGAGGCTTTAGTATTAGTCTATTCCAGTCATCAGTAAACACTCCAATATAACTTCTCATACTCTGATTAAATATTAAGTGCATTGTATTTCCAGCACACATGCTATGCTACTATGGTAATTAACAATGTTATTGGTGTTTTACGTTAGAAACAACAACAACAGAAATACTAACAAAGTGTTCCGTGTCTGCGGTCACTATGTGTCCATTTTTTTCTCGTGGACCCTGAAGGCAACACGGTCTGTTCTGCTCGCTGATTGGCTGCGGTTGCTCAGGGGGCGCCTCCGGTTGCTATGGTAACGCGTGTACGGAGGGCGGGACCTGGTTAATCAGAGTTTCAGACTTTCCGATCGTAGTCAAGCCTCCTCGGCTCAAACATGCTAACATGCTAACTCCGGATTATTGTCATTCAGTGGGTGAAAACCGTGAAACGGGGCGGCGGAGATGGTAGAAAAAATGTTCGGTGCACGCACCGGCGTAAAGACTGATGGGAAACCCGCGAGAAAGTTTTTTTAAAAACTTTTTGACGGCGTCCGTTCGACTCTTAAGCTACCCCCCGTCGACCTGCTAACGGCTAACTGAGCTGCTAGCACTTTCAGAAGTTTATAAGGCAGCTGGGAGCGAGTCCAGTAATTAGACAGATCCATGACGGTGGAAGGTGTCCGGCATTCCCCGATCCTGTCCGCCCTGTTCCGGGTGACGGAGGAGTCTGAGCCGTCGGGAGCCGCCGAGTTCATTAAAGGTAAAAGTAGCAGTTTGGACAGGTGGTTGAACTAAATCACATCCGGTTCAAACCTGCGATTAAAGGCCGAAATTACTGATTGTAACAGGTGGAGAGACCCATCACCCAGGTTGAACAAGTGATTCCAGGTTATTGACTGATCTGTTATGTGTTTATTGCACGGTGAAATCAAAATGTTAAACTTAGATATGACAACGACAGTGTGTGTGTCTACACAGAAGTACAACACAATTACAAGTACAACTGTTGGACTCAAAGCTTTCATAATGATTTTATATTCTGATTAATTTTTATACATTTGATACATTTTTCATCCAGACTTGCCCTGTGAAATATTAACAATTATAAATCTTGACATATAAGTGTTGATGTGTGAAAATTGTTTAAAAATCAGAGCCAGTTATTGATCAGGCAGTTGGACCCATGCAAGAGTGTTGCCATGGCAACTGTGTGTCGTTTGGATTGTAAATATTTGCGGATTCTGTGACAGAAATTGAAACTGCCGATGAGATGTCAGCAGCCTTAAACACAAACTAATTGTGAACAGTTACTTTGTTTTTTCTCTCTCTCTCAGAACGCCTGTATTTCGCCACATTGCGCAGCAAACCCAAAAGCACGGCCAACACTCACTACTTTTGCACCGATGATGAGTTAGTCTACGAAAAGTACGTTGAACGAGTGTGAATCAGTTAACTTTTCTGATGCGTAAAACCACGTCTTGTGTGCCTGGAAAGTGTCTGTGAGCTACCGAGCGGCCGTTGTCTGATGTCCCTCCATTTGTCTTCAGTTTCTACGCAGACTTTGGACCTCTGAACCTGGCCATGTTGTATCGATACTGCTGCAAACTCAACAAGAAGCTGAAGGTGCGTTTTTGCCGCCACCCTCTGCTGGAATGTCCAGAATGTGACAGCAGCTTATGTAATGTTATTCGCACTGTCACGAAGCGTTTTTCATTCACCCTGTCACACTCGTTCCCCCTGTCAATGAGCGTTCTCTCGTCCATTCTCTAGATCTTTTGGTTGTTTGAACACATGTGTGTTTGTTTCGGTGTGTCACGTCGTCATAGTGATGACGTTCCTCTGTTGCTGTCTTCATGGCGACCGGACTGTCTGGATTCCCAGTTTCTCCTCATGAACACGTTTGATTTGGTCAGAGATCAGAGGGGAGCTGTGAATGGTTTTCAGTCGCTCACCTGGGTTCATACGTTAGGAGTTGTCTGCAGCTCCTCAGATTGATTGTGCCCACCTCTCTGACCTGAGTGACTGCAGACGGATGTAAGCGGGACTCAAGGATTCACTGGCTCACAGACTCAAATCTTCCAGGCGTCACTCAGCGTTGTCTCATGAACACCTGGCTGGTTATTTCAGGCTAACAGGATAACCAGGATCCACCGGTGGATTAACATCCGGAACCAGCATAATCGTGTCAGCGAAAGTGTTGTCACATCTGATGTCCGCGGCAGCTCACTCCCTGAACACTCGTGCTCGTATTCACACTGTCCTTGATGTCAACACAAATCAATCGCGTTTTTGCTGACAGTCTCTAATGAAGAATCAGACTTCACGTATGGGTGCAACCATCTTCCTTGTATCTTCGGCCTCCTCTTCCTCCTCTTCATCATCAGTGTTTTCCTCATCATGTGTTTTCATCTTTTGTGCAGTCGTTCACTCTGACCAGGAAACGCATCGTTCACTACACGAGCTTCGACCAGAGGAAGCGGTCCAATGCCGCCGTGTTGATTGGAGGCTACGCTGTGAGTACCACAAACTCCACTACACTTAGCATGAAGACTGGAATCTGTTAGCATAGCTGCAGATATTGTGAGTTGTGTTTATTCACAGCTGACGTGTGTTGCTGTGTCAGGTGATCTACCTGAAGAAAACTCCAGAGGAAGCTTACAGAGCTCTAATCTCTGGATCCAATGCTGCCTACCTGCCCTTCAGGTATGTCTGTGCCCCCCAGTCACCACACAGCGTCACCTGCTAGTAGATGGTCAGATGTCACATACGTGCTGTCTGGCTACGTCGTGCAGGAAACAGACAACTTGCTGTGTAAAGTGTGTGTTTGTGTGTCTATCAGCGTGAAAATTAGAAGCGACTGTGTGTGTGTGTGTGTGTGTGAGTGAGGGATAAAGGGCTTTTTGTTGTCCAGTCTGATCAGTTATGTAACAACAGTGTTACACGGAGCAGCTCTTGCAGGCTGCTGATGGATTAAACATGACCCGTGGTAGGCCACGCCCCCAAACACTGAGGCATTCACTGTTCCTCTGAGGAACAGACACCGGCTGTGATTTGTTTTCTGACGTTATGAACTGGCTGAACCCAGTTGGTTGGATGGGTCAACGTGAACAGATTTATTTTAACTCCTGAGTGTGAACATTCATACTTGTTCATTAGTTATCAGGTTAATAGCACCACCAACATATGTGTGTGTGTGTGTGTTTCATTGTGAAGATAATAACCACACGCTCACATCCTGATGAAACATTCATCACCTGCTGCCTGCGAATGCAGCAGCTAACACTCGCCCGTCACCTGCAGGTGTGTG
>CAAKHB010007821.1:182964-200194 GCA_901007665.1 Aeoliscus strigatus
GTGGGGGGCTGACCTGAGGTTGGACATGTCCTCCATCGGGGGGGGGGTGTCCCTCAGGCGGTTGCCTGTGTGTGTGCAAGCTTAGGCGTGTGTGTTCCACCTCAGCTGACATTATGGAGGGATCTAAAATGACTCTGCGGCTCAGATGTTGTTGGTGTTTGACATCAGCTGATCGAACTCATCGGTCACTGATCTCTGCAGAGACGCCTCCTTCGGTAACTGTACCTTCAACCTCACGGTGCTTGACTGTCTGCAGGGCATCAGGAAGGTGAGTCCAGCGCTCTGATTGGTGGAGCTTCTCACTCACCTGTACCGCACAATGGTGTGTGATGTCACTGTGTTTGTGCGTTTCAGGCTCTGCAGCACGGATTCTTCAACTTTGAGAGTTTTGACGTGGACGAGTACGAACACTATGAGGTAAAGAGCTGTGTTTGTCCTCAAAACCTATGACTGGTAATGTGTTGTCAGACTGAGATCAGCTGTGTGTATCTGTCAGCTGAGAAGAGAACCACAGTGCCCCCTGGTGGATTTAAATTAACATAACACACCTTCTTTCACCTGTATTGTCAGACCTCGACACAGAATGTCACATGAAACATATCGACACAAACAAACATGAGATGCAGGGCTAATTTAACACGTTTTAACATGTCCACTGTGACGTATCTGACGACTGACGTGTGGTTCTGTGGATTAATGCTGCATCGGTCTGTTGGCAGCGGGTGGAGAACGGTGACCTGAACTGGATTGTCCCGGGAAAGTTCCTGGCGTTCAGTGGGCCGCATCCCAAAACGAAAATAGAGAATGGTGAGTGGAGGGCAGATGACTTTGGTCTCTTTGATCTCTGAAGTGAGATAACATGTCCGCTCGTGATGGACAAAACAGTTCTTTTGGGTGTACTGAATCATTAGAGTTGTTCTGTAAAAAGATTTGTTCTCAAAATACCAGAAAGTTTCCACTTACACCGAAAAAGCCGCAATAATTGTCGCTAGGCGTTGGGATCTGAATATTTGCTAAATGTACTGACTAAGTTGGCAACAAAGTTTCAGCTTGTTTCATTTTCAGTGTAAGTTTGATTTTCAGTGAGTGATTTGTGTCAGTGGACAACCATGAGTCATATTCACCCGCAGCAGTTCACTGCCGTACTCAGTTTAACTGTGAATTGAATGACTTTGTCAGTGATTCAGTACAGTTCATTCACCTAAAAGATTCATTCGAGAATGAGACAACACTAATGTCTGCTGCTCATGGTAATATACTGAATGCCCTGTTATTTTGTGGCTCTGCTCCCTCACAGGTTACCCTCTCCACGCCCCTGAGGCGTACTTTCCCTACTTCAGGAAGCACAATGTGACAACCATCATCCGCCTGAACAAGAAGATCTACGACTCCCGACGTTTCACTGATGCTGGCTTCGACCACTACGACCTGTTCTTCTTAGACGGCAGCACGCCCAGTGACATCATCATACGCCGCTTCCTACACGTCTCCGAGACCACCGACGGTGCCCTGGCCGTGCACTGCAAAGGTGAGGACAAATCATCTCTCTTGTCTGTCCTGCACAGCTCTGCTCAGCATGTGCGTCTCTCTGGCCTCCAGCTGGTCTTGGCAGGACAGGCTCTCTGATTGGCTGCTACCTGATGAAGCACTACCGCTTCACGGCGGCGGAAGCCATCGCGTGGATCAGGATCTGCAGGCCGGGCTCTGTGATTGGTCCTCAGCAGCATTTCCTGGAAGAGTGAGTCTGCTGATTAGATGAGAAGATTATTGTTGTGCAACTGAGCCAAAGCTGAATGTTGTAGACAACCTCTGACCTCTAATGACCACAGAGATTTTGTCTGTTTGTGAGCGAGCATCAAATGCAGATGCAGATGTTGCGTGTGTCGTCTCTGGCAGGCAAAGGAAACTGACATGATTCATGTGGTGCTACAAGCGTCTGTGTGTTTTCAGGAAGCAGTCATCGCTATGGTTGCTAGGAGATAGTCAGCGTTCACAGAAGTCGAAACTGGACGAGAGAGTGATGCCTCACCTCATCTCCAGTATGGACCAACTCACCTTAAACGCCTCCTTTAACTTCACCAATTCCGCCCACAACAGTAACATCCACAGATCCTCAAGCGCCGACCACCTACAGGAGGTACACAGACACACACTCACACACACATAGTTCACCTGCTGACCTATTTGTGTGGCGTTGCAGAGCGATGCGTCCGATGGGGGAGCGGCTCTGACTCAGGGAGACAAGCTGCGAGCCTTAAAGGGCCGGCGCTCTCCACGCCCGGCGACCACCGGCACTCTCAGGTACTGCCAACTGGAGTCGAGTTGTGAAGTCAGTGGTTCGATTCCTGACTTGTGTTTGTGTCCAGAGTGGAGGAGATGAAGCTACACAGCCGGTCGGCGTCGCAGCCGCTAAGGTGCTCATCTGATTAGTCTGATCAATGACAAGTGCTGCTGATCGGCGCTGACAGACTCTTATCTCTGCTCAGGTTGTCTCTGGGCGCCGCCACCGGGCACGCCTCCCCCCTCAAGTCCTCCAAACTCCCTCAATCATCCGCAGCCGCCAAGAGGATTGGCCGCAGTCCTTCGTCGTCGGCATCCAACATGAGGAGGTTAGTAACTTCTTGTGTGCACACGCTGCTCAGTTAACGACCATTCAGTGCTGCGATCTGATTGGCTGCTGCAGGACGTGTTTGTTTCAACACGTCGACTTGTTCTTTTGAATTTTAGTTTATCGTCATTATGATTTTTTCCACCTCATCAACACATTTTTTCATCAGGTGACTCATCATCAGCTATGCGTGTGTTTGTGTGTGTGTGTGCGCGCACGCATGTCAGCTCCCGATTGGCCAGCTCCCTCAGTGACCTGTATGCTGTTGATGTGGAAGACAGGAAGTCGGCATATGCTCCTTTTCCTTCCCCCACCTCCTCCTCCTCCTTGGTGTCCTCTTCACTGGCCCCACCTTCCCTGTATCGTCATGGTAACAGCCCTCGTGGCACACAGCATGAGGTCAACAACAACAGTGACCCGTATGGTGGCTCATCACTGCCCCCTGCTGCTGCCCGGCTGATGCAGGACTTCAGCCCATATGTGAGCCCGGGGCCCAGTGGCACTCTGAAGGCTCCGTCCGGACGCTACCTGAGCCGCTCCATACCTGTAAGTCCTCTGACACAGCAGCAGCTTAGCCCCGCCCCCTCTGCACTGACATCACTAACACAGCAGCTGGATAATCAGTAGTTTAGGTTCAAACGGCTAACACACTAACACAAAGCTGCTGCTGGGCGGAGGAGATGCACAGCCACATTATGACGTTACCAGGAGCGAGTCCAGACAGACGGAGCAGCTGCATCCTCACCAACATCGTTTGTAAACCGTTTCCCTCTCTTGTGTTTCAGTCGCTTCAGTCTGAGTACGACCAGTGCTAGAAGCAGCGAGCCGCCCTGAACGCTGCCCTGCCCCCGGCCCTGCCCCCAGCCACACCCCCCTGTGCCGCAGAGATACGCCCACTGTACGTGAAAAAGTTCTATTTACAGATTTTATATGTTTTAGTGAAAGAAGACTTATTTTTGTTTTAACGAAGATTTTTTTTTTCTGATAAACTGAAGGAGCGGCGGTTTACTCCGTCGTTACGGTTACAGTATTTAGTCGTTGCGTATGATCGTGTCCTCCGTCCCGATTGGATGAGCTGTCTCTCTGCTCCAATCAGCAGCAGGAAGACGAGCAAGGGGAATGTCAGCAGCCAAACTCAGGTCACTTCACGTCCCGTTGGTTTTAAACGTGTCACAAGCATGTTCTTCTTTGTTTGGACACTGATGATGATGATGTCAATTCTGACCTTTAACCGGTGTGTCAGCGTCTCTTTGAGTCCTTGCAGACTGAACTCACCATACCTGGTTCATCAGGTGTAAAAAGGGCTCCAGCAGTCTGACGTTTGCATGCGTGTGTGTGTGTGTGTGCGCGCATTATGTGCATTATGTGTGTGTGTGTGTGTGTGTGTGAGAGTGAGAAAGTGAGGAACCGTGATGAGTGTTTATTTAAATGAAAGCTGCACACAGTCGTCAGTCTTGTAATGTCAGTGTACATTGATGTTATTCCTGTTTATCAGCTTCACATGAAAATTCAAAGGTCACACACATCATCCACACACTGGAAGGATTTGGTCATATGACTCCGACTGTTGCCTGACAACTGCTTCTGTAGATTCTTTTTTTAAAAAAATTATAGATTGATAGGATCAATGCTGCATTAGTCCTCTACCTCCATGTTTTACCTTTTTTAATCGCGCATACACACGCACACACTCACAGGCATTTAAAGTAACAGCACTTTCATAATAAAAGCTCCAGGGACCAAACTGTTGCTTGTTGTAGAAACAAATGACCAGAATCTTGTCTGAACTTTAAAAACATGTGAAGGAGGAAAATCACTGAAGTGCCATGGAGGAGCATTTTGCTGTTTTTCTATCTGCATGTAAAACTGATGTGTGAGAACAAAGGGAAACTGTTTTATCTGACTCTCCAAGGAAATGACGTCAGTGGGATGTTGGAAAACAGTGAAATGCTCCTTTAACATGTTTCTGGTAAAAGAATGTTTCCGTCCTCAGATCGATGATCTGTCAGGCTTTTATTTTGGAATGATGAACCAGGTGGTTCTATGTATCCTAAGTCAATCATCGAGCAGCAGTTTGAACATCTGATTCAGATTTTCTGTTTGAAATAAAATGATTCTTCTGTTTCTTGGGTTCATTCGCGTTTCCTGTCCCAGTGTCATATTGAGAATCCCTGTGGAGGATGTTCAGTCCAACTGGACGCCAGTGAGCCAACCTCATCATGACAGCAGCCGAGGTCAAAAGTCACATGTTTGAAACCCATTTCAGCAGGTAACACACACACACCTGCTGTCAGTGAAAGTATCACATGACCACACACACCATCTGACCTCAGTATGACTCCGTGCTGAGTCATGTCTGTGGTCAGTGAGCTCAGGTGAACCAATCAGCTGTTATCACACACACTGAACCAATCAATCGATCAATCTGAGGTGAGAGACATGTGACACAGCAAAAACCAAACACCTGAACGGCATCGAGCTGGTAGATGTTGCTGTTAGTATAGAACTACACATCACAATTGCGTTATCTGTCCTGAGGGAAGTGATTGAAAAAAAATAACTGGAGAAAAAATCTACAGGTTTTAAGATAAGTATTAAGTCAAATACAAATCAAATCTAATGGGGGCACATCTAAATAGTTAAGAACAACACACATGTGCTGTACACATGCATAAAATAAAGTTTAAAATAATAAAAAAAAAAACATCTACTGACCGACGCATTCGTATCTTATGAGTCATGAATCTTTGATTTTCCGACGAGAGGAAACCTCCTTCCAGCCTGGAAGAAGCTGCAGTTCCCGTTGTGTCCTGCAGCAGGCGCCGGCGGACAATCTTCAACACGGTTCTGATGCCTTCAAGCGGATTCTCTGCGGAGACGCTGAAGGGAGAGGACAAAGACGGCTGCTCTCACTCACTCAGTCATTCTCTCACTCAGTCACTCAGCCAGACTGTCCGCTGTCTGTTCACCGTCGTAACGGAGGAATGAGTCGGTGCGTGTGCGGGATGTTCCTGATCTCAGGTGAGACGTTCCATTCTGATGATTTAGGTTCTGTGTGTTTTTTCCAACTGATCAGATTAGTGATTGATTGATTGATTGAATTGATAGTTGTTCACTTCGTCATCATCATTATTAATTATTATCAGTCACGTGACAATGAATCTGCAGCTGATCAGTCTGATCGTTTATTTGTGTGTGTGTTACACTAAGACATCCGTTGAATTTATTTTGTGAACAAACACTTAAGTCTGATCAATAAGTCAGACTGTATACAAGCATGGAGACACGCCTCCTCCTCCTCCTCCTCCTTCAGGAGACGTTGTTTTGCTGACGTCAGTTGTCCTCTGTTTATGTCAGCAGCTGTGATGATGTCATCATGCTGCATTCAGGCGCTGCAGCTTGACGTGTTTCCCAGACGGCCTCTCTTCAAACTGGGCGAGCGCCATCAGCTGGTGTGCTCCGTCCACGACTGCGCCGCCGAGCCCCGTGTCTCCTGGGCGATGCTGGGCGACCGTCCGCTGACCGCTACCGTCAGCACTGAGAGGACCCGGTCGGTTGTGACCTTTGACCCAGTGATGATGGAACACGAAGGTGCTTTGCTGTGTAGAGTAGCTTGCGGAGGAGAAAATAAACAGACCAAGACGAGTGTGCAGGTGTACGGTGAGTTGCCACGCACACATGCACACACACGCACGTATATTTGTGACTCCACTGACGTATTTGGTGCGTATCCTTGCCTGCTTCCAGCCTTCCCATCGGCTCCCGTCGTCACAGGTCAGGAGCGCCTCCGACTGGGAGTGGAGTCAACCCTCACCTGCCAGGTGACAGATCTGTATCCCCCTGAGCTGCTGACCCTCCTCTGGCTCCGGGGGGGCACCATCCTGCAGAGCACGGCAGGAGAACCGGGCGCCAGCTCGGTCCGCTCCACCTACCGGTTCACGCCCCAGGGGGCGGAGTCAGGAGACAACATCACCTGCAGGGCGACGATGGACCTGAATGAGCTTCCTGCCAAGGAGCAGAGCCGAGAGACCAGTGTCCTGCTGAAGCCACTGTGTGAGAGACACACACACACTCTCGCACACTCACACAAATATGTATACACACGTAGACACACACACACAGTCACACACGTATACTCACATGCACACGCACACCCACTCATACACATACACACATACACGCACACTCACAAACATATACACATGCCCACATACGCACTCTGTTCACACTCGTCGTGAACATGACATGAGCCCTGATGCCGGTGATTTGATTCCCCTGATTTGTCGTCCTGCAGACGCTCCTGTTGTCACAGAGATCTCCGGCGCCGTAGCGATGATGGCAGGCTCTGTGCTCACACTCACCTGTCGGGCAGAGGGGAACCCCAAGCCACTGCTCACCTGGAGCTTTAGGTCGGCAGACGGACGCCGGCAGGTTCAGGGTCGAGGTCAGCAGCTTGTCCTCCACAACATCAATGTCCTTCAGGCCGGTCGCTACGACTGCGAGGCGGCAAACACGGAGGGGACACAGAGTGCCGGCGTGGAGGTCAGAGTTCACGGTGAGGGTCCCCACTGACGTGATGCAGGTGGAGCTGCTCCTGACAGTTTGTTCTTCTCTGATTGGCTGATTTCCTGTCCGTCCACAAAGCTCCGCCCCTGAATACGTCCCTCTCAGTGAGTCCGGGTGAGGAGGTTGTGGAGGGGCAACAGGTGACCTTCACCTGTCACTCAGATGGAGCTCCGCCCCCTGCGCTGGTGCTGAGCAGAGACGGGACGGAGTTGCAGCGGTCTGAGTCCGCCTCCTCGCTCTCCTTCAACCTCTCCGCTGTGCAGCTGGAAGACTCCGCCCACTACCAGTGCCACGCCTCCAACCAGTTTGGATCCCAGCAGGTCACCAGATACATCAGTGTCAGAGGTCAGAGGTCAGAATGGCACATCATCATGTGATCAATTGATCAGCCATCATTGATCTGATCAATGAGCTGATGTTCCTCTCGCAGTTCATCCTCTGCAGGTGGAAGTGACTCCACCCACCTCTGTGGCTCAAGTGGGTTCTGGTCTGGTTCTGATCTGTCGGGCCTCTGGGTGCCTAAACCCGCCCACACTCACCTGGGGGAGAACTGACCCAAACAAGAACCAGAATCATACTTCCCCTCATAGGACGCACCAGAACCACTCTATCCACCAGAGCACGGACCAGAACCAGAACCAGGTGGGCCTTCAGTGGACGCAGCAGGCTGACGGGCGGTCCGTGCTCCGCCTGCAGGACCTGGAGCTGCAGGACAGGGGCGGGTACCGCTGCGGGGTCCAGTGCAACGGTGTCCTCAGAACCAGGGACGCTGAGGTCCATGTCTACTGTGAGTGAACGTCATCAGCTGGTTCAGAGGTCAAAGGTCGTGCTGTTGTTTCAGCGTTTGTGCAGAAACGTCTGTGTTTAATCTGAGTAGAGGAGGACAGGCAGGAATACACACAGTCACTCTCACACACACACACACACACACACACACTCCCTCCCTCAGAGGAGCTGGAGGAGGACAAGCAGTGTGAAATGTTGAAGCAGATCTGCTTCAACAGATCCTCATCTCTAAAAGCTTTTTAAAATGTTGACGTGAATATTTGAACCAGAACACAAGTTGAACGAGCAGGAACATCAGATCCTCTGAAGAATGTTCCAGAAGAAACATCATGTTCATTAGAATCGTTCCATCATCAGAACTTTCTGCTCCATTCACATTTCGGAGCGTTCCTGCACATCAATTTGTCCTTCAGACATTGTTCTCCGAGTCGTCTGTGAGCTGACTGTTCCTGTGCTTGTTTCCTCAGCTCTCCCGTCTGACCCGGTTGTGAAGGATCCCGGACCCGTGCTGTTGGGTCAGGAGGCGGTCCTTCGCTGCGATGTCAACAACGTCTTTCCAGCCGACCGCCTGAGGGTCCGCTGGTTGTCAGGGAACACGACACTGATGTCCGAGTCCTTCCACTTCTCCGGTTTTGTACAGAACGTCTCGTCTGTTCTGCGTCACCGGGTCGAGGAGGATCAGCGGGTTCTGACCTGCAGAGCCGAACTGCTGGCAGATGACAGCGCCGTGTGGACATCACGGAGGACACGTTTCCCCCTGCAGGTCCACTGTGAGTTCGTCTTTTTTGTTGTCTTCTTCTCAGTCTTCTTCTTTGTCTTTTTCTTCTTCTCCTTTGGTCTTTGTCTTACTCTCCTTCGACTTAGCATGTCAGCATCTAAAATCCCTCACTCTGAAGGGCTAGATTCATACCGTCTTCCCCCCATTATGCCCATTACCCCGTCATTCAAAAAGATATTGGGACACCACTACCCTCACAGGAACGTGCAAAATGTAGGGGTAGGGCTAAAATGGAAGGTGAGGGGGTGTATAGGGCCTTAGTCTTAGACTTTGTCTTCTTCTCCTTCATCTGTAGGAAGCCTGCTACACTCTGAACCAACAGGGGGCAGCAGCAGAACACCAAACGAGAAAATACTAACTTTCTTAGCCACAGTGCTTCCTTCCGCCATTCTGACTCACTGTCGCCCCCTGAGGAACAAAGTGGAATTACAAAACACATGATGTGTCCGGTTCCTCATCCCGTGTTTGTCGCAGACGCTCCAAGGAGAACGTCCATATCAGTGAGTCCAGCTGAGGAGGTTCTGGAGGGCCGGCAGGTGACGGTGACCTGTCACTCTGACGGAGCTCCGCCCACCACACTGGTGCTGAGGAGAGAGGGGGAGGAGCTTCAGCGGTCCGACTGCACATCCTCACTTTCCTTCAACATCTCCGCCGTGCAGCTGGAGGACTCTGCCCACTACCAGTGCCACGCCTCCAACCTGTTTGGATCCCAGCAGGTCACCAGCTTCATCACAGTCAGAGGTCAGAGGTCAGAGGTCAGCCAGATAGGAGACGTCCCACCTTTTCTTCTACTGTTTGCTTCTTTGTCGCGTCTCTGTCTTGCCGGGTACAGCTAAATTTAGTTCAAGTCAGATTCTGACTGAAGTCAAGTTGGTTTAAAAGTTAAAGTCAGTTTCAGCTCTGCGCTGCTGGGGGCGATGGTGGGTGGGAGGAGTCAGTGCGTCCAGGTCTTGTTCCAGTTCAGATTCTAAAAATAAAAATGTGACATGTGTCAGGCGGAGTCACGTGACCCGCAGCTGTGCCGTGTGTCCATCCAGCTCCTCCGAGGAACGCCACCGTCCTCGTGCGGCCGTCCACGGTGGTTCAGGAGGGACAGAACGTCACCATCTGCTGCAGCGCCATCAGCTTCCCACCGGCGGCCATCAGCTTGCAGCTGACCAACGGGACGCAGCTGTTCTCTGCCAATGGAACCTTCTGGTTGGTCAACGTCACAGCCAGAGACTCTGGACTTTACTTGGTCAACGTGACCAATGACCTCGGCTTCCAGGTCAAAGTCTTCAGTCTGAGCGTCAGAGGTTGGTTGCGAGCATTAAACCCTCATCTCTGTGTGAAGGGGAACATCAGCTGTCAGTCATTATGTCATCTTCTGTTCTAGCAGAGCGGAGCACCAGACTTCCTCCCAGCCTCAGAGCCCTCCTTATCCCCGCCGTGTGTGCGGCAGCTGGTTTAGCAGTTGTGGTCACGCTGGTCGACTACCTGAGAAGATCCAAGAAGAAAGGGTTTTACCAGCTACCACAGGCGGCTCCTGCCTCCACCTGACACGCCCCCACGGCCGCCTCCTCCGCCCGTCAGCAGAGCGGTGTCCTCGCGTGCGCTGTGAGGTCACAGGTGTCTCTTCCAAACATGATGTGACTGAACCCTGAGATCATGTGACTCATTTCATTATGTACTCACATCCTGACGCGTGTTGTGCAGCTGCAGCGCTGTGAAACATTGCACAGTTGTCAGGCAACAGCATGCAGCAAACTGTCCTTTTAACTCAGACGCTGAGGTTTGTACAGTTTCTCTTCGTTTGCTTTTATTAAACATATTTATTTCTTCTGCTGCTGCAACGAACTTCATCAGATCACGATCACATTTCCTGGGAAACTTTCTCTTCAGGCTGTTGAACGGAGCCCCAGACCTTAACCATGGAAACATATGCACACACACAATTTCCTGCACTGATGAAAGTTCTTAAATCCAAGTGTGAATACGATCTGTACAGTTTGCTTTGGGGGAGGTGGGGGCGAGGTGAAACCAGAATCACAACGGCTGATCAACAATCACTTCACAGCTCCCATCCCGAGCCCCGTTTCCGAGACAACCACCCGAGGAGCCAATGACCTCTGTGCTGGAAGAGAACCACCAGAACTCTGAATGAACGAGTTCATATGCTGAAACAGCTCAGAGCCTCCAGCAATTATACTGATCCTGCTGAGTCCCTACATGCTAAACTAAGCTAGCTTCTCCCCTTTTATAGTCAGCATGCGAAGCTAGATAGCTAGCTTATCTCTTGTTTACAGCCTAAGATTGCTAAAATAAGCTAGTTCTCGTCATAAGCATTTCTTTTTGCTAATGTGAAGCCGGGGCTGCTCATCATGTGTCTCCATGACAACGGCGCGAACAACTCGTACCAGTTGGAAACGTTTTGATATTTCCAGGTCGAGTGAAGCAGACGATTTGTGCAGAATCAGCTGGAACCAATGATGAATTAGTTCCCGCTGCTCCATCTGGTGTTTTTCAGACATGTAATGTTCTCGTCCCGATGGGCCTCTGTGACCTCTGACCT
Organism: Aeoliscus strigatus; assembly: GCA_901007665.1. Taxonomy (NCBI): domain Eukaryota; kingdom Metazoa; phylum Chordata; class Actinopteri; order Syngnathiformes; family Centriscidae; genus Aeoliscus; species Aeoliscus strigatus. Next base: position 194,254 of record CAAKHB010007821.1, read on the forward strand.
CTGCACACTGTTGTGTAAAAGAGGTTCTGCTGCGTCTTGTCATTTTAATCTGTGGAGCCGCTGGTATTTCCTGTCCGAAGCCCAGAAGATGAAACTCTTTGTTATGCTGACCTGCGGAGTCTCCTGCTCCGTCAGCAGCTCTGAGGACTTCAGGAGACTCATGTGTCTAGATGTAGGACAGGGATCTGTCCTACATCTAGGAGCAATTCCTCTAGACAGTCCTGGGTCGAGAGGAACTGCTCTTGAATCTGTTCCTTATCCCTGGTTCTGATCACAGACTCAGTCCTGGTCTTGGTCTTGCTCTTAGGTTCTGAACCAAGATCAGCTTCAGTGTGGGACTGAATACTAGTCCTGGTCCTACAGAACTAGTGAAGAAGAGGTCAGACCACAATGAAAGAGGATGTTTCATAGGATGTTTGAGGTGTTTCAGATTTCGTTTCAGGGGTTTCAGATAGTTTCAGAGGACATTTCAGATGTTTCTTTCTGATGACAGCAGCAGCATTGTGGAGGCAGACCAAGCGTTGGCGTTGCCTGAATGCTGATAAGATCATACAGGTTTGTGGTCGTCATGGAAACTGATCAGACTGAATCATTCTGTTTCAGGGAATTAAGCAACAGTCATAATCATCATGTGACTTTTCAAGATAAAGTTCACAGCGAAATGAAACATGAAAGTGTAAAGGATGTGGACACGAACAAACAAAATGTTACTGTTTCTCTTTGACTGAACAAACAGACTTTGTCCTCATGATGAAACGGTGACGGGAGTCCTGAGTCACGACATCATCGAGGTTCTGACGCCCCCTGCTGCTCAGCTGCGGCACTGACCCAAACCGCCACAGGCCCAGCAGGTTCTTTTCCCACGTTATCTGACATAAAAATTAATTGAAAGAAACAGCAGATTCTAGAAAAGGATCCAGTCGATGTTGAAAACTGCCCTGTTCCTCCTCTGGTCGAGGAAGAAACATTGTTATTATATAATTCATAGAGAAACTCACATTTATATATGTAATAATACATGGTAATAAACGTTTGTTTCTGAAACTGAGAAGGAAGCATCGTGTTTTGTATGGAAAGGTATCACATTGCAACCGGAAGTAGTTCTTATCATTACGTGTCCTGGTTTTTGTACGCCCTTATTGTGAAACGTAAGCAGAAAACGGAAGTTGATAGTTAGCATAACGTAGCTAAATCTAACCAGCGTGTGTGAGCGTGTGAGTGTGTGTGCGTATGTGTGAAAATGTTGCCTTTGTCAATTAAAGACGACGAGTACAAACCCACCAAGTTGAACCTGCTGCTGAAATTGTCGGGATGGTTCAGGTGAGCTCACCTGCAGCTAGAAGCTAACGCGGCTAAAGCTAACCGGCTGATGTTTGCGTCTTTATTCAGCAGCTTCATGTGTGTCGCTCGTTAACACGGATACTGAGTGGTGTGTTCGTGAGTGTGAGCGCTCGTGAGCCGGGTTGTTAGCGGGTGTGTGAGCCGGATGCAAGAGGGCACTGATGTTTGTGTGTTTTTAGGTCGATTCTCGCCGACAAAACGTCCCGGAATCTGTTTTTCTTCCTGTGCCTGAACCTCTCCTTTGCGTTTGTGGAGTTGACGTACGGCATCTGGAGCAACAGGTAGGTGAACAACTGAACCGACCGGGAGGGAAACATCTAGACACACCGGTAAGCTAACAAGCGGTTAGCATCCAGCCGACTGCTGTCTGTTTGTTTAGTTCGCGGTGTGCCACGTATGTGTTAGCATGTAAGCTAGCTGCGTGCGCGTGACAGTGCATGTGGGCTTCTGAGACTGTGTGTTTATGAGACACTGCTTATGTGTGTGTTATGCTGTGTATCGTGTGTGCGAGACGCTATGACTTGGTGTGTTTGAGATAGGGGGATTACAGTGTGTGTGTGAGAGTGAAAGACATACTGTCATTGTGTGCATGTGAGAAAGACACTGATTTTGTGTGAGATGGGGTGACTGTAATGTGTGTGTGTGTATGTACATTCAGACAGTTAATGGCAACTGATCAGATTTAAAAAAGAATCAGCTCCACAGGACATTGAGACGGTTTAACGTGTGTTCAGTTTAGGTCTGATCTCGGACTCGTTCCACATGTTCTTCGACTGCACCGCTCTGCTCGCTGGCCTTGCAGCCTCCGTCATCTCCAGATGGAGATCCAATGACAGCTTTTCTTATGGGTGAGACTGCCACCAATGACATCATCCTGCACAAACGGTGTTTCCCAGTCCGGTCTATGGGGGCCTGATGACCTGTGTCTCCGCTCCGACTCACCTGAGCCAAACAAAGCACTCATCGTCACCTCTGGGTGTTTCAGGTATGTGCGCGCTGAGGTTCTGGCCGGCTTCGTCAATGGACTCTTCCTCATCTTCACCGCGTTCTTCATCTTCTCTGAAGGAGTGGAGGTAACTCATACACACAAGCACACACTCACACACACACACTCTCTCACACACATACACTGCTGTCTCTTGTCCATCAGCGAGCTCTGGAGCCTCCTGACGTTCACCATGAACGTCTACTCCCCGTGTCCGTTGCCGGGCTGCTGGTGAACCTGGTGGGAATCTTTGTCTTCCAGCATGGAGGACACGGACACTCACATGGAGGAGATGGTAACACCTGCAGGACATCGTCCCTGCAGCCGCGTGGAGTCTTACCTGTGTGTGCGTGTGTCTGCAGGTCACGGTCACAGTCACTCGCTGTTTAACGGCAGCGTTGGTCATGGACACAGTCACGGTGGACACCAGGACAAACATGGGCACGGACACGGAGGGCACGGGGATGGACATGGAGGGCACGGACACAGTCATGATGGACACGGACACAGTCACGGTGGACATGATGATCATGGACACTGTCACGGTGAGTGTGTGTTCTGTCAGTGGACAGGGTGGAGGGACAGGTGTCCATACAATGGAAATGTTAAATGGTATTCAATGTCTGTCCATGTTGTGTCTGCAGATGAGCAGCTGATCACACCGGGGAAAGGTTCCAGCAAACAGATCCTACAGGGTGAGGACACAGACAATTGGTTTGCACTTTACAATGAAAGCAATTGAAGTGTAGTATGGAGAAATAACCACCAGGGGGTGCAAACAGACCATCTCTCTCACTCTAAACGTCACTGGTCATCAGAAATGAGCTGCTCTCACTTAAAAAAAAAAGACAATTATTTTCCAGAATAACAATCCTGTTTTTTGTGTGTATGTGCACTGTAGGCGTGCTGCTGCACATCATCGCTGACACACTCGGGAGTGTCGGCGTCATCATCTCTGCTCTGCTGATGCAGAACTACAACCTGATGATTGCTGACCCCGTCTGCTCCATGCTTATCGCTCTCCTCATTGGAGTCAGGTGACACATCACACACACACACACACAAACTGCCCAGAGGTGAAAACAAGGTGTTTGGGCCCTGAGAACAGCTGCATCCAACACGTCCCAAACTTTGGAAATGTTCTTCTCCTTGTCCTCCTCCCCCTTCTCCAGGGGAGAACTGAGCAGGCGACTTTCCATCAGGTCGTGCTGCTGTGGTCTGATGCATTTTTCCACAGTCATCATGGCGAACAGTGTTGCGGCGCTGTGGTCAGCAGTGCATCCCTCAGCAGCAGGCGTCACGTTACACACACGCCATCACACCTTTCGATCTGCTTCATGCCTTATCTCGGCTCTCACTGGACAAAACCTGATGCTTCCTAAACAACAGTCAAAGTCCAAATCTCATGTTTACATACGAGTGTTGTATTGGCACTGTGCCTCTGAGGCAGACACGTTCACAACTTCCTGTCTGACCCTCAGCGTCGTGCCGTTGTTGCGAGAGTCAATCGGGATCCTGATGCAGAGGACGCCGCCCTCCCTAGACCACGCCCTCCCAGAGTGCTACCAAAGGGTAAGGAAGAGTCTCACCCACTCACAAAGGTGCACCGCGCCGTCTGACTGATTCCCACTGTATTGTGTTAAGGTGCAGCAGCTGCAGGGCGTATACAACCTGCAGGAGCCTCATTTCTGGACGCTGTGCACAGATGTTTACATCGGAACCCTGAAGCTGCTGGTCGCCCCTGACGCCGACACCCGCTGGGTCCTCAGCCAGACGCACCACATCTTCACACAGGTACCTCAGCGCACCACATGTTCACACGGGTACCTGAATGCACCACACCCTCCCACAGGTTATCGTACGGTTACCTGCAGTATTAAAGTGGTGTTTCGCTGTAGGCGGGGGTTCGGCAGCTGTACGTCCAGATTGAAATGGCCGCCATGTAGAAGCCCCTCCCCCTCTGGACTTGGGACCAATTGCTTTTTGGCTGCTGCTGCCGTGACCTCTGACCTCAGGGTCACAGAAGGACAGACGGGGGGGCACATTGACAATTGTGATGAACTCAAGCCCCTCCACTTTTTTTTTTAAACATACCCCTCCCCCCTGCTCCTTGTAAACTGGAGCAAAGCATTCTGGGTAAGTGCCTTCATCATGAATCCAACTGTCTGAGCGCCGGAACCATCGAGGCTCTTCTGACATCTCCGCCAGGACTGGACTGCGGACAGCTGATTGGTCTGTGGTACGTGTGTGTGATGTCACAGTAATAATGTGCCAAATGATGTGACCTACCTATGTGACCAGTCAGAGACTGTTTCCACCTTTAATAAATGTTTGTCTGAGAACTTTGGATGACGTTATCAAGTCCAAAAGTCCAAACAGTGACAAACTGTACTATCAAACGTCGCTGACTGAGCTCCTGGGTCACGTGAATGTTTGTTCGTGAACTCCACACAAGTCTTCTGCCTGTCGCTGTGGAGACCATCAAAGTGAATTGTATCCAAACTTTTTGTGCACAGCTCATCAGGGGTGGAGTCTGTCCACAACGCTGCGCTCTGATTGGATGTTTTTATGCATCATGAGAGTCGTTGATTTCAGCTTCTGATGAAACAGGATAGAGAGAAACTACAATCATCCAATCAGAGCGCAGCGTTCTGGTTCCGTGTTTGGAGATTTGTTCTCCAGTTTGAAACTCAGATGTCCTAATGTGAACAAACTTTGTAATCACAACGTGAAAGATTAAAATCTGAAACTATATTCACCTGAAACTTTTAATCCAAGCACACAAGTGTGAGTCACAAGAGTTAATCCTCCAGCAGCACGTGCGTATGCGCGCGTCACGATGTGAAGGTGGAGCTATCAATTGCAGTCAGGTGCTCTAGCGCATTGGGTTCTGCATTCAGCCGCAGCATGTCCACCTCCAGCGGGTGGAGTCGGCCAGTGATGACCAGTGAGTGGAGGGGCGCACCAAGGTCACATGACTCCAGTTGACGTAACGTGGCTGTGCGGATCATCTGGTCGTCCGCGCCAAGCCGGGCCACGCCCACACACACTGTGTCCTCTGTCACACCTGGTGACAGACACACGTGACGACTGCTGCTGCGTCTGATTGATTCACTGATGGTTGCCATGATGACCAGTCCTTCACTCACCTAGCTCCTCCCCCTGCTCCCGCCTCCTCCGGATGATCTGAAGCAGCTGATTCGCAGCCTGACCCGTAGTCATGAATCGAGGAGATTCATAGATCTTCTTCCCTCTGGAATCACACCAACAAACTGAGGTCAAAGGTCGTCAGCTGCTTGTGGTTTTGAGGGAAATTCTTGCGTGAGCTCATGCTGACGCCACTCACTCAGCTCATTCCACATGCAGCTGGACGACAGGAGCACGACAGAGAACCGGACTAAGTTCTAGACCAGGATCTTACCTCATCATGTTCTCGATGGACTGTTCTTTGACTTTAATATCTGTCAGACACACAATACCAGTCGGTTAGAGGACGGCACTCTGACAGCACATGAAGGTTCACACTGAGGACACAGACTTCCATCCTGTCTGGATCTGTGTGTGTGTGTGTATCTTTTATGTACTGGAGAACATTAACATTGATGAGACCAGCTG